>ML779385.1:272150-298022 GCA_009831015.1 Picea engelmannii
TTGCACCAAGGCATAAGTCCGTTAAGCAGGTCGCCATTGTAACTGTTCCACCCTATCCCCACCCCTTCTGGACTTGATCACGCGATGTTGGATTTCATCACCAACTAGTACGGTCATCAAAAGAAGGTCATGTTTGCTTGGTTATGATTCTTAGATTCTATTAGCGTATGTTGTTTCTTTTACTTAGTGGACCTTAGGTCGAGTGAGTGTTAATGGCATCGAATCCTGGGAGTACCAATGGAGGAACATCTTCTTCTGGGGAACCTTATACCTTTCCTTCATTTGGAAACTTTGGTCCTCCATATGTTGCCACACGGAGTCTTCCAGGACTCACTATTGGATTACCAGTTTGGTTGTTCCCCACTCTAGTGATCCCAAACCCTCCCAATGTTTCAGTTGCACCTAATAATTTGGATGTCAATACACCACCCACACATCAACCTCACGTCGAATTTTCACCTTGTTCGCCCATCAAGTATCCTTCCTTTTCTCCTTCTTCACCTAGTGAAAGCTCTAAAGCAAGTAGCCAGGTTGATCAGAATAAGAAGAAACGGAAAGAGAAGAAGAAGAAGAGCCCAAAAAGGACCAAGACCCCAACAACATCAGATGTTGTCTCTAAGAAACCAGTTACTGTTAATATTATTGGGAGTGTTGATGAGGTTAACAAGATTAAAATGAAGAATCCAAAACCCAAATTCCCTTGCAGCCTTTGTAAGGGTGACCACTTTCTAAGGGATTTCCCCGGTCTTACCCAGGTCTTAGTAATGTGGTCCTCCACGTCATTGACCTTTGTTGGTCATGGCGATGATACCCCGTCAACTAGTGATGTTCAGGTTGGTAAGAAGAAGAAAACTGTCAAGTTCCCTTACATGCTATGTAAAGGTAATCATTACTCTCACCTTTGTCCTCGCATGGACGAGGCTTCTTCTCTTTTGGAAAAAATTCAACTTCCAAAAGGTTATCGTAAGCTCTCCTCTGACCCATCATTGGTTGATGGATTGGTCAATTCGGTTCCATCCTCAGTTAGTCCAGTTGATCAGGTGGTCAATATAGTTTCCTCCTCGATTGCACCACAAAACCAAGTAGTTGATCCAGTTTCATCATCAATCAGCCCCACTCTTCATCAAAAGAGTGACACCAAAGTTGTCGATCCAGTTTCACCCTCGGTCAATCCCACTCTCCCATTAGAGAGTGAGACCAAAGCGGTCGATCCTTTTCCACCCGTCGACCCCATTCTTCCCTTGGAGAATGAAACTCAAGTCGTCGATCCAGTTTCACCATCGGTCGATCCCATTCCTCCATTGAGGAATTTCAAAGTGACTGATCCAGTCCCTTCCTCAGTCAGTCCCACTCTTCCTATGAAGAGTGCCAAAGTGGTTGCTCCAGTTACATCCTCAGTTAATCCCACTCTTCCTTTGAAGAGTGCCCAAGTGGTCTATGCAAGTCCACCATTGGTCGATCCGATCCAATCATCGGTCGATCCTACCCTACTTCTAGAGAGTAAACCTGATACTGCCCATGTTTTTCTTGTTAACACAGATTCTACCATGCCTGGGGGAATTCCTCCTCCTCCTGTGGAACCTCCTCCAAGTACTGAAACCATCTTTTTTTATTGGGGTGCGCTAAATGGACCTCGTCTTCCCTCCCACATTCCTTTCCATATTATAGTACAGGTTCATGGTCAGGACGTTCCTCAAACACTGATAGATGAAGGCCCGTTCGTTAGTGTTTTGTCTTCTGTTGCTTGGTACGCTTTGGGTTGTCCGCAACTTGCACCGGTTACATAGAATCTGTTAGCTTTTAACAGAAGAACTAGTCAACCTTTGGGGATCCTTCTTCAGTTTACAGTAACTTTGGGAGGGAAAAATGTCTTTATCAATGTCATGGTAGTCTGAGACTGCTTGGATTTCTCTTTACTCCTTGGGCAGGATTATATCTATGCTATGAAAGCTCTTGTATCCACCCATTTCCATGTGATATATTTCCCTCACGATGGAATAATTGTGACCATTGATTTACTTTCATTCATCGGCCCCGACTGGGTTACCTCCCTAAGTGGTTCTTATATGCATATAGTATCACCCCCGCCACATGTCAATTATGTGGCGTTGTCTCCCATGCTTTCAACTTCTGACGATTTATATCCGGTAGTTGACATGGTGATCTCTTCAGTAGGGTTATTGGAGCATGATCTCCTTGCCCCTGTCATGACCCTCGACATGTGTTCCTTCCAGAGTGATCGTCTTCCATCTAACGAAGATATTTTAGAAGCCATGACCGAGTTTTGTCCCTTGACATGGTATCCTTCCAGAGCGTTATCCTCTTGGAAGCCGTGTTCAAGAAGAAACCATGAGCATAGTTTCCCTTCTCTGTGGAAAGCTCGTTAAAAAATGAAATAGAGGTCACGAGCATAGTTTCTCTTCTTTGTGGCAAGCTCATTAAAAAATGAAACAAAGGCTTTGAGCATAGTTTTCTTCTCTATAGCAAGCTCGTTAAAAAATGAAACAACAATCTGGGGATCAAACCTGGAACCTTGAGCATAGTTCTTTTCCTGTGTCAAGCTCGTTAAAAAATGAAACAATCACCTCTCCCTTCAAGTCGAGTCTTTCGCCAGATCTCGTAGATGTCGAGTCGAGTCTTTCGTTAGGTCTCATTTTTTAACCTTCATTTCATCCACCTGTATCCTTTTTCTCCATCTAGCACAGAAATTGGTGACAACCTCAAATTCGGTGAATGAATTGAAGCTTGGGGGGAATGTCTCCATCCTTTGATGATCATTCTGGAGCTAAGCCACCAGCTTTCA
Organism: Picea engelmannii; assembly: GCA_009831015.1. Classification (NCBI taxonomy): domain Eukaryota; kingdom Viridiplantae; phylum Streptophyta; class Pinopsida; order Pinales; family Pinaceae; genus Picea; species Picea engelmannii. Next base: position 274,954 of record ML779385.1, read on the forward strand.
AGCTGGGGGAATACCAAGCTTAGTCTTTGTTCTTTTTCATGCTCATAAATACATGAGAATGCAACCAGGTAAACTTTTATATCTTTTTCGGACCAATACGGATACACGAACACATGAAAAAGGAACCCCCCTGGAGTCTACTTTAAACCCTTTTCAGACTCTCTAAATATGAAAAGATTTTCGAGTGACCTTGTTTCCTTTCACACTCGTTAAAAGGTCAGAAAGGGCGTCTTTCGGGCGATAGTTTACCCCTTTTTCGGTCTCGTTAGACTACTGTATGAAAAAGGAACTGAGAGAGTTCTCTTTTAAGTTTTTTTCCAAACTCTATAATCTCAAAAAACCTTTGAGTTTTTTTGTCTTTGGACTCATTAAAACACACATCGACAGGGACATATGGGACCGATCCCTTACTTCTTCTGGTTCGTTAAATAAAGGAAGAGGAACTTACGAAAGGTGAGTTATATCGAGCATGTGTTATCCTCCTCGCACTCATTAAATCAAAAAGAGGTACTCGTCTATCTGGATGGGGGAAAAATTGAAAGGACCAAGCCAAGCAGTCTCTCGAGAACATTGTCCATCAATTCTTAGAGTCGCCCTTGAACATGGCACTTTGTCATATGCATACATCATAATCCGTCGAACCTCTACACTGAGCCAATCCTTTGAGTTCCTTTCACTCCTTTGGGTCACCCGACGCAAGTCACAGTACCCACTACATAGTTTTGGTCCATGTCATGTTTTTCCATTGTGCCTCAGTGTTCAAGGGATGTATCCGCCTCAAGAGTCAGCCATCCCAAATATCTTGCCTCAAAACCTGTGTCATTCCATGTCCATTTGATCTACCAATTACATATCTATGTCCATTTCATGTCATTGATGGGGGATACATCAAGGCCCTCCCTCGATGAGTATATTCCTGTCGACTTCAACACATTATCCAAGAATTAGGATTAGAAACTAGTTAGTACTTTGGGACCTGCATTTTGGCAGGCCTCCTCACATTTGACAGTAGGTTTACATATTTGACCCCTGATCGAATTATTCCACGATTGTTAGACCTCATCTCACCTATTCACACTCACTGGAATGTACTAGGGTACCTTGGGAATCATTGACATTAATGGTGATTTCCCTCGCACTTGTTAACGGTTAACACCATTGACCGGTAATCAAGTGGTTTCTGCCATGTTCGACATCAAGACATCTATTCACATGGTTACGATCATATCACATTGGGATTGGTAAGAAGACCCTGGGTTGAGTAACCACTTTGATATATGCTTTGCCCAAGCTGCGAAGGAGTTTTTATTGGACAAAGAACACATACACTGTCACATAGATCCACTTTGTATTGGTCGTGGCTATGTCTTGTCATCTCGTAGATCCACTGTGTATTCTTCGTGGCTATGAGCAGTCTGAGTCATCAGAGTATTGATCCACATTGTATCTTCGGTGGCTATACATTTTTCATCAATACAATTATGGATCCGCAGTGTATTTTATGGCGGCCATATCTTGCAAGCCTTGATCACCCAAGCATAGGTATGCCTGCCTTGGGTTTTGAAACATGTCATGATATTTGTTGGATGTTTGTGTGCAGCTTTCGTCAGGTTCTCCGAGTCTATACCCTTTCTTGCACGTCTACAAAGCATTTCAGTTATCAGTTCGCATCTTCTAACTTCATGCTTTGGGGGCCATTCTGTTACATGTCAAATTTACTCAACTGGATAAGTGTAGCATTTTGCTCACAAGGTCACAAGTGTCGCAAGAATCAGGGAAGCATACTGCCATGATGCCTATGTCATTCCTATAACGACACAATAAGGACACTTGAAACACCTCAAACATTTGATTTGGAAGAGGAGAAATGAGTCAGCAGGCTTGCAAACCTTTTTCCATCTGAAAGCACCTCAAAAACTAAGTTTTTGGAGGGGAGAGCTCCCTCTTACACTATCTCGAAGCACCAACGCTCCCCCTTACACTATCAGGGAGCGTTATAAATCTCCCCTAGCCCTTTTGAGGGAGTGCTATAGATTTTGAGAGCGATGGTTCCCCCCTAAATCCTACTAGGGAGCGCTACAGTGCTCTGATGGCCCTTTTGAGGGAGCGCTACCTATTCTGGGCAGTAGTTAAGCTATTGAGATGAATTGGGGAAGCATCTTTTCATTCTTGGAAGGCAGTTGGATTCTAATCCCTAGTCCAGCCATGATCTTAGGGCAGATCCTCAACTAAAGGAGGCAAATCCTCAACTTCCCCAAGGATATCTCAAGTGGTTAAAGCCTCTCCAAGGCTATATAAGAAAGCTTTCTAATGGTGAAAGAGGAAGGAAAATGGAGAATTACACCAAACTTATGATCTCATAAGTGGTGCTGGAACATAGTTGATTGGGGAAGAATTGCTAGCATGAAACCTATGATCTCATAGGAAACACACAGTCAACCAAAAGAGAGTGATCAGTGAAGCTGTTGTTATCCAGGTTGTGGATCTTTCAGGCAAGGGTTAGACGAAGGGGACTTGACGAAGCTGTTGCATTCGCATCTACAGTTGTAAGTACTGCTGTCATTATTCTCATCAATATGACATGCTTGGCCTATTTCTTTCTAGTTTGTGTCTAATGTTACATGAACTTATCATTGATAGATAGATCTTTTTTCAAACTAATATCAATAGAGTAGGAAGTGGTCGTATCTTGTTTGTCCACAGGACTCAGGGAGGAGCAAAGGATCAGAGCTCAACTTGGAGCGTGAAGGGACAAACGTCAATAAAGAGGTACTTCTATTTTCCTTCCTTCTCATGTGTTAGTTTGTATAGCTTTGAAAGGAAGTCAGTGTCCACATTAAGCATTTTATGTCTTAGAGTTAGGGTCAAGCTCTTTGAGGCAATCTACCTATCCACAGGGAGATTTTCATACAATAGCCAGAGGGATACATGTCAGGATATCGTGTATTTTGGGTAAAATCACTCTATAGAAATGGGTGCATAAGAGTTGAAACTTCCGAAGCTTAGAGAGTTGGAGAGCTGAAGCACTGAAGTGCTGAAGAGATGAAGCACTGAAGTGCTGAAGAGCTGAAGCATCGAAGGGCTACAGAGCCGAAGCTCGAAAACGCCGAAATCTCGAAGAGACGAAGGGAAGAAGGACTCTGAACCGTTAAATCCAAAAAGACACATGGTGATAGATCACAAGCTTTGGGTAAATTTCATTGGAGTTTCATTTGAGAATTGATATTCCCAAACCCCGAAGACCCAAAGTGAATCTCGACCACTAGATCTAGAGGGATGCGTGGCGACGAATAGTGGACTTTGAAGAAATATGTTAGAGAGTTTTCAATTGAAATTTGAGACTCTCGAAGTCCAGAGAGTGGAAGTAAATCTCAATCATCTGATCATCCAAAGTAGATCTCAGTTGTGATATCATCTGAAGTAAATCTCAAGCATCATATCATCCGATGTGAATCTAGACCATCTGATCCAAAAGAGAAGTGGTGTAGATCGGTGGATTCCAGGTAATGTCCTAAAGTAATTCATAGCCATCACATCAAGAGGATAGGTGGCATAAATCTATAGATTTTGGGTAAAAACCCGAAGCAATTCTCAATTGTCCAATTCAAGTGGACACATGGCAAGAATCTTCTTACTTCGAAGGGAAGTGAAGTTTGATATTTGATATCTCAGAAGTCCAGTGACCCAAACTCAATCTCAACTATCGATTGAGTAAAGGGGTCATAAGTACGTTGATCTAGTTGAAATAAAGGTAGAACCATTGATTGAGAAGGACACGTGTTTGCAAATCATTGACTCCAGAAGATTGATGTACAAAAGAAATGAAAGTTTGATACTTGAGAATTTCAAAGTCTGAAATTCCAAAACAAATCACAACCATTGATTTGCAAGAGGTCAAATATGATCCGTAGCTTTGAAAGGGATAGATATGAGCCGTCAGTTCAAAGGCACCATCAAAATCATGATATTGAAGGTCTCGTAGCATTGCGTGGATCAGAGATGCACAAACTTTAAAAAGTTGAGGGTGGGTTGCAATCCAAACCATGGTTTTGAAGAAAGGACATGTGGAGGATCAAGGCGAATTGCGAGCTAAAATGTAGTTTGGTTTCAAATGGCCTTTGGTCATGCCCACAATTGTTTGTTTGTGTGAGGTTATCACCCAAGGTCACCTCAAGGAGGGGCTTGTAATAAAAGGGCCTAGCAACCAAACTCAGATATTTCCCAAATGCGAAGGGAAGGTCGTGGGTACCATTAGACCTGCAAGAAGTCGAAAGGGTCTGATTTTAATTATAGAGTGATACCATCAGGGTCTCACAGAGTTGTTGGCTTCAAAATTAGAGATCCTTGACCGGGAGGTTGAACTAGTTCCTAGACTTCCGAAATTAGAAACCATGGATGGAGAATTTGTCCTTTAAGAAAAGCGAAATTTTTTATGCCCCGTCATGGGTGTGTTGCAAATTGGTATCAAAGCATGGTTACAACACTTGGCCTACTTGGGCTCATGTACAAGTCGCATAAGGAGGTATTGTTATATGCATTTACTCTTTGAGGAGAAGGATGATAGATTAAACCTATGATATTGGGAATTCTTGTTGAATTACAACAAAAGAATTTATTTATCCCTTTGTCAAAGTGATAACTACTCTTACCGGAGTAGGGATATGCTAATTAACATTTATAATAAGACTTGAATGTGGATAGATGAAGGTGGCAGGGTTCTATCAAGAGTAGTTGAAGCTCAAAGGATGGATGACCTGGTGTTCTTAACACTTATTCTAAGCATGGGCAGCTGGAAATTTAGGCACTGACGATGGTAGACTATATAATGGTTAATACCTTTGTAGGATTAAAGGAATTTGATAGGATCAGGTAGTTCCCTGGCATTTATAGTTACTGTTTTATATTAAAATTGTAGTATATAATTCCTCATGACCAGAGAAAAGTGAGATGGGTAAAACCCTATGGACATTGAGGCAAGAAGGTTTTCTTTCTAGACGTTGTCGCATAAAGAGGAAAGTGACCCTAGTTGATTATTGCCTTGATAAAAGGCAACATCAATATGAGATATGACTATGGGATTAGTCCTGTAAGTGACTGAAATATCAAACTAAAGGACACTAATGATGAAATTAAACTATCAAGTGAGTGCAAGAGGTAAAAAGGTGCAAGATATGCACCTACTTATAAACGAATGTGTATACGTGATCATGATGATGATTGGAAGATCCTTGGGAAAGGGATATAGAAGCCTGATATGTCCATGTGTGTGAATGACATGGAAAATGTGCAAGCAATAAGCTAGCATGATGAATACTTATCTATCTTTAATTATGCTTTAGTACATGGGTTTAATGCATTATGGAGCTTCCTAATATGGAGCCTGATAGTAATACTGGTTAGGTATGAATGATATTAAACATGCAAGTGATGCACAAGTATGATGTAAGTTAACAAAACTAGAATATGTATGGATACATAATTTGGTTACATGAAAAATATGCATGTTTATATTCCTTATGGGATATTTGGTAAACTGTTGAAGCTAAATCACGGTTGAGGCCATCAAAAATAGTGATGGATATGGAATAAGGAAGTTACATGCTGAAGGAGTTCTTTGTGGAGGAACTGTGTGAAGACTCTGCCAAGAAAACAAAGTCATAACCTTAATGACTGCTAAGAATTGAGCAATGAGCCACAAGCTTATATGAATATATATATAACAAAATCCTGGATTACATTTTGAAAAACATCATGTAATGAATAGAAGACCAATAATGAATCTTGAACATTGTGATAATCGATGCACAGGTTCATGATTCATTATGGAAAAAAAAATTAATATTAAATAATGTTGATGTATCCTAAGAGTTAGGATGAGCCTAACCCAGGGTTTCTCAAGAAAAGAGAAGAAATATCACAATAAAAAGTAGATTGAATAAGTAAAGAGGTGAGAAAGGAGGAACACTTTCCTCACCCTAATAACCCTAAATTGTTTAACAAAGTCATAGGATTAAAAGACTAGTTGTGGAAACCGGTATAGTTGGTAAAAGGAAAGTAAACCCCTTGAGTATGATTAAATGAATAAATGAGTACATTTAATTTAATAGGCTTGGTCGAAGCCATGATTAAGAAAAGGCGGTGAGGCCTTAGAGATAACTTGACTGGGCTGAAAAGTCCCAGGCGGTGTAGAAAGAGTTGGAAGAAGGGGAGAGTCCTCAATTCTTTCCTTGTTGAGTATTATGTTTTCTCTTGGATGAGAAAGTTGGTATGCTACTGAAAGTAAAAAGGTTTTGACACCATAGTGATAAGGATTATATTGTTGAAAATACAATCGAAATCTTTTTGTGTTTCACTTGTGGAAACATTTGAGGATAATGTGATGAAGTGCATAAAGATATGTTAGGACATTTTGAAGATGTTTTATGAATTCAAATGTTATGATAAATGCATTTGGTTTAATATTAAAACTAATGTAATTGTGACTATGATGATGCATGCTATGTATAGAAAGGAATTGGACCTATTGAGGAAGACAGTTGTCAATGATGGGAAACCTCAAGTAGAGGATGACCAAGAGAAGGATGTGGTTGAAATATTGTTGACAGGGATGTAAAATTCGCCATAAAGCATTGGTGTTGATACGAAAATATCTTTTAACGACTGTGGTTGAGTTATTAATTGCATGTGTTCATTAACCATTTAAGAAGTTGAATGAAAGAGGATGAATTTAATGAGGAAACATAGAATCCAAAATACAATATACAAATCTGAACTGAAGCAATAAAAATAGCAAACCATAACAAGAGAAGTGATAACGGAGTTCGACACAAAATTGCCTATGTCTCCGAGCCTTTGTCTCAGTGGGAGAGGCTTCTTTATTTCTTTTAAAATCTCAACAATTACATTTCAATAGTGCCATTAGGCTAAAATACTGATATGTTCATGTTCTTCCAGATCTCTAGAACCCAGTAGAAGAAATAACACGCAAAACGGATGACCGGAGCTCCCAGAAATGGCCCGCAGGCGTTTGCTCCTCAACAACTTCCCTGCATAAAAATGGCTTTGGCTTGGCTTCCCTTCAGCATAAATATGCTCTAATTGTCCTCCATGGCCTAAAAAAACTTGGTTTTTATACATCTAAAGTTGGTTATCCATCCCCAACTTCCTCCCAAAATTTGGCCTTCAAAAATGCCCAATATCCCCCAAAAATGGGTAAAATCCACTAATAACAGACCAAAATCAATTAAAAAAATCCAAACTATAATATAAAACCCACTAAGAAATAAAATAGGGCTCAACCCTTTATTTACTGACCCTTGGGCATATGGGTTGCGCCATGTGGCCAAGCGCCCATGCGTAGGCCCCTTACTTCTTGGTGCTCAATCGTATAACTAGCCATATGGCCAAACCCAGAGCTAAAAACACGTGTATGGTTAGAGCTCCCCGCATCCTTTGGCCAGTGGTTACATATGGTATAACATGACCCCGCATTGGGGCTTATCCCTAGCCCCCTTCCACAACCATTCAAAATAAATACATTTTATACATATTAAAGTGGCTTACAACACATAAGAGGTATTGTGGCACGTTGGTAATCCGACCACTGTGAAGGATTGGCACTTACCAAGAGGTTATGAGTTTGAATCCCATGGGCTCCAAAACTTTTGAAACCTGCCACTTTGACTGATGACTGGGTGCCATGTGGCTGCCCATGCCTGGGCCACATGGCACCACCACATTTGACCAAAAATTGCCATGTGTCCAATTCTAATTGGATCTGCCATCTACCTCTGCCCAGTCAACTTTTTCCACTTGTCACACTACAATTGGTCCAAGTCTACATCATGAGGTGTTGTTGGTGATGTCATGCTGACATCATCATTGAATTTTTGCTAGTCCTTTGACTTTTTAGCTGTTTGAGAAAATGATCAGAGTACAATAACTCTCCCATTTGAGAAAGTAAATATACTGTCAGAATCAGCGCAACGATCTGATCGCAATGGAATTGGTTTCGTCTGATTATGAGAACTTTCAATTTTGAGCCTTTTTGAGCCCTGTCACGCCCCTGGATCTGATCCTAGATCACACCTCCACACTAAAGGACCTTTTGGTCCCCAAAAGGTTACTGACCAATCAACAAGCTCAGGATAGGCCACCCAGCTTGTTCTCTGTCTCTGAACTCTATCCTACGCACCTGTCTCATCAAGATCAATTGTAACACAATCATGACAACTGCTATCATATTGTTAGCCATTTGAACCCTATTACATCTTACTAAAGCCACTATCATCCATGTAAACAACATTGCTAATGATAGCATAAAAAACACAAATACAAATGAGTTGATATACTTGTAATATTTTCACGACATGAGCTTATCTTGAAGCAACTTATGATTGATTTTCTATTCAACAATCATTTCTTGTTCTTGCTTAATATCAATTACTTCATTTGAAAAAATTATTGGTTTGTTTCTTGCTCACACTGCCTTCTTTAATTATTCCATTGTTTCAAGTGTTTTGTTTGCCTTAACATGATGAGCATGAACCACATAATCTTGACCTGCTTTGGTTAATTGATATTGATTCTTTGTCCTGCAGAATATTTCCTTATGATCATATAAGTATGGACTACCTAACACCATTGCACATTCACTTAACGACACTACATCACATGTTACCTCGTCCACATACTTATATGAAATTGCAAATTTGATTGTACACTGCTTTGTGATATGCATTTGATGATGACTGCTTATCCATTTAAGTGTGTAAGGATTATGATGAGTTTGTGTTTTTAACCCCAATTGCTTAACCAATTCTTTAGAGATTAGATTAGCCTGAGATCCACTTTCAATTAATGTGTCTATCTTAGTGTGTCACATGATTGTCCTTATATGAAACAAGTTACTTCTACAATCAATGCCTTCACCAATTTTACCTGTCATACCAACCAATGAGATCTTTGATTCATCACTTGAATCCGATCCCAAGTTTGTGGTTCTTGTTGTCACTTCCACTGTTTCCATTCCCTTTTTTTCTTTGAACCACTTTGGCCTCTTCTCGAGATTCAACTGCCAACATTTGTCCTCATCATGTCCCTCTCTCTTGCAATTCTTGCAAGAGGGCTTCCCTTCCTTCCTCGTCACTGCATTTAAATTCTTTCCATGCCATTTCTTCTTGTCCTCTTTCCTTGAAGACGATGATTCCCCTGACACACTTGCTTTTCCTGCTTCAATATATATATCTTGAACAAAAACCTCATCAAGGTTAGTGAGTCCAAACATGAATACAGTGTTTCTAATATGTGCAGGTAAACCTCCTATATACTTCATAAGGGTTTCCTATGTATGTAAATGGATATCTAACACCAATTCCATTTTACGAAAGCTATCTATATACTCTTGCATTGTTTGTCCATTTCTTAGTTTTAAAGATTGTCATTCAATTAATGTTTTTATTTATAACCCAAAGGATAGAATTGTTTCCTAAGTGCAGAAATGAAGCTTTGCCATGATGGAAATACATTACCCACTTGTTGCGTTCCATTTTGCAACTTGATTTTCCACCAGATGAGATTTGTGCCTGTAAGTCTCAAGGATGCCAACTTGATTTGTGTGGCCTCATCCTTGATCTGTTGCACACTGTAGTAAACCTCCATCTACCTGACCCAATTGTCAAGTATCTCTGCATTAACTTCACCATCATATATGGATAACTCAAATTTAACATCAAGTTTTAACAATGGAATTTCATTCTTATGCTTATGAACATGTTTCTTTGCATTAGATTTAGAACTTGAACTTGAAGAAGAAGGAAAAGAATGAGGTGATGATGGAGGTGAAGGAAGAATTTGAGGAGGATCCTCTTCCTCTTCACTTTTTCCCTTTGAATATTCACCCATATTTGGTCTTTTCCATTCCAGGTAATCCTCATACAAAACTTTCACCATCTCCGACATAGCAAGAAAAGTTTTCCGAAACTCTTTCTCATTCTACGAAAGCCCTTCTTCCGATGCCATCTTCTCACTGTGAGAGGCTCTCTTTCTCAATCCAATTAATGGATTCTATGCAATAATATCTCCTTCACCATGCTATATCTGTTCCCTGGTTAACATGCAAAATTCAAATCCAAACGTCAACTAGCTCTAATACCACTTGATCTGAAAAGATCTTTTAACGACTGTGGTTGAGTTATTAATTACATGTGTTCATTAACCATTTAAGAAGTTGAATGAAAGAGGATGAATTTAATGAGGAAACATATAGATCTGAAATGAAGCAATAAGAATAGAAAACCATAACAAGAGAAGTGATAACGGAGTTTGGCACAAAATTGCCTACATCTCTGGGCCTTTGTCTCAGTGGGGGAGGCTTCTTTATTTCTGTTAAAATCTCAAAAATTACATTGCAGCAGTGACATTAGGCTACAAGACTGATCTGGTCATTTTCTTCTAGATCTATAGAACCCAATAGAAGAAACGACATGCAAAACGGATGATCGAAGCTCCCAGAAATGGCCCGCAAGCGTCTGCTCCTCAATAACTTCCCTGCATAAAAATGTCTTTGGCTTGGCTTCCCTTCAACATAAATCTTATCTGAATGTCCTCCATGGCCTCAAACAGGCCTAGTTTTTATACATCTGAAGTTGGTTATGCATCCCCAACTTCCTCCCAAATTTTGGCCTCCAAAAATGCCCAATATCCCCCCAAAATGGGCAAAATCCACTAATAACAGGCCAAAATCAATTAAAAAAATCTAAACTATAATATAAAACCCACTCAGCAATAAAATAGGGAACAACCCTTTATTTACTGACCCTTGGACATATGTTTTGCGCCATGTGTCCAAGTGTCCATGCACATGCCCCTTACTTCTCGGTGCTCGGTCGTATAACTAGCCATATGGCCAAACCCAGAGCTAAAAAAACACATATGGTTAGAGCTCCTTGCATCCTTTGGCTAGTGGTTACATATTGTATAGCATTCCTGTGCGTTGGGTCTTAGCCCCAACCCCCTTCTACAACCATTCAAAATAAATACATTTTATATATATTAAAGTGGCTTACACCACACAAAAGGTATTGTGGGGCATTGGTAATCTGACCATTGTGAAGGCTTGGTGCTTACCAAGAGGTTATGGGTTCAAATCCCATGGGCTCCAAAACTTTTTAAACCTACCACTTCGACTGATGACTAGGTGCCATGTGGTTGCCCATGCCTGGGCCACGTGGCACCACTGCATTTGACCAAAAAATGCCATGTATCCAATTCTAATCGGATCTGCCATCTACCTCTGCCCACTCAAATTCTACCACTTGTCACACTGCAATTGGTCCAAGTATGCATCATGAGGTTTTGATGGTGTCATGCTAACATCAACATTGACTTTTTTCCAGTCCTTTGACTTTTTAGCTGTTTGAGAAAATGGTCAGAGTACGATAACTCTCGCATACAGCGTCTGTTTGAGAAGGTAAATATACTGCCAGAATTAGCACGATGATTTGGTCGCAATGGAATTGGTTTTGTTCGATGCTAAGAACTTTCAGTTTTGAGCCTTTTTGAGCCCTGTGAGGCTCCTAGATACAATTCTGGATTAGTTGATCAGGTAAAAATCAGAAGGAGGGTGCTAGCATCCAAGAACCGATATAAAGATATTCATGCCTATGTGGCACAAGGTATGAAGGGATTTGGTAAGAACCCCTTCTAAAATATTTTATTGTATTAGTGTTATGCATGAACTTTTGAAAGGCAGTTGTATGTCTTGGATACCCAAGTAAGGTATGATTCAGGAAGGAGAACCTGAATGATGGAGATATGAACCTTTGGTAGTAAACATTGTTTGTAACCCTTGGAAGAATTCATGAACTGATATCTCATGAATGCATTGAGCAATCAAGGAATGCTTAAAGGCATTAATCTAAAGCTTTTGAGTTCATGTGTACTGATTTGGGACCGTGATCGGACTATAGAAGGCAATATGGTCATGTTGTAAGAATGAAATAAAATGAATAAGCTATAAGAGGAAAATGTTGGTTAAATTCTATCACACCATGGCCAAGAACCGGTCATAAAGTGTGACAAACTTGAAAACAATGCAAGAGTGCATTGGGTATGAATGTGGTCATGAATAATTGGCACATTTGTTAAAATCTTTTGATATGTTGAATTTCATTTTGAAAGGTTTGGTATGTTGAAATGAGGCATAGGCAAGGAATGGGATTCCCTTTTTATGTTTATATAGATGTGATGAACTGTTAGTATGCATGGTTTGGATTATAGATATATATATATATATACATGGATGCATGAGAGACTAGCAATTTGTTTGGTTGTTTAGAGAATGAATTATAGGGAGGAAAGAGGTATTGGATATGGAAACATTGTAAGCCCATAAGGAAGACTAATTTCCTACTAAGAATAACCACTATGGGAAGAAAATTCCCATCATTAGGAATCCGGTTCCTATGTGGAACAAATATGGAAATAAAATGTGGAATTGGAAATCTGTAGGTGATAGATTTACAATAAAATTTTGAATTTAAAAATTTATGATGTCTCATGAATTTTTGTATACCTGTGATATGGGTGAAAGGGAAAGATTTGCAAAGAAGTGTGGAGATGAGAAACTGAGATCTTGGGTTCGAGGGAGAACTGTGAGAAAGAGTATAATCTGATCACATGAAATAGAGACTGACTTGGGGGAAGGAGAGTAACCTTCATCCCTATCTATGATTGAGTCGAGAGAAGGAGAGTAACCTTCATCCCTAACTATTTTTGTGTCGAGAAAATGAGAGTAACCTTCGTCCTTATCTATTATGATATCAGGAGAAGGATAGTAACCTTCATCCCTAACTTTAGCTAAGTCGGAAGGCTATCAGGCTGTAAAAGCATGAAAAATGGCTACTATTGAGCCATTAGAACCCCATGGTAAGCCATGATCACCTAGAATATGTTGTGTTGAGGTAACACAAGTCAGAGGGATGCCTCAATAGAGCAAGTCTGAGGGACGCCTCGACTGTAATACTCAATAGAGTCTATGGAATTCTTTATGTGTGATAAAACCTTGGAAAGGCAAGATGGATCACCCGAACGAATGTATAACAGAGAAGGGGATGCCTGATCTTGGGCCTAGAGGGTAAGTGACCACAAGGAAGAGGAGACCTTAATAGTTATTGTAAACTATTGATTGGGATCATGCACATGATGGGTAGTTCTTCCTGTGCGAGAAAACCTTGGTAAGGAAATGGAGATCACCCAAGGCACTATATAGCAAAGAAGGGGATGCCTAAGCCTAGACCTGGAGGGTGAGTGACTGCAAGGAAGGGAAATATATGTCGTCGATCTTAACTGTATTGGTGATCAACTATTTCTTCGATAAACAAAATTTTGTCGTTGATTTTTATAAACCCAGATCATCGACCATCATTCATTTTTCTTGGAAACCCAATTTTTCCCGTGAATTTTGCTAAACCTCGATCATCGAAGATCAACCATCGGTGAATTTCCTCGACAAAAAATTTCTTGAAAACTTCATTGAACCCCAATCATTGACCATTGATCATATTTTGGCTAGTGTGGAAACTATGTTGATGTAGAATGACACGTGGATCCTGATGTGGCATGACACATATACATTGACACAACACTCAACATGATGTGGCATGGCACATAGCATGATGCATAATCACCCTCTTTCCCCTCATTAGTGATCAAAAATTTCTATTGGATGAATTGAACACCTTGTTGAATCTATTGGCCCTTAATCATTAGCCATTGAGGATTTCCTTTGAACACATGAAATATTTCACCATTTTTTTTTATCCCTGATCATCGACCATTGAAGATCGGAGATTTCCTTTGACAAAACCAAAATATTTTCCAAACTTGTTGATTTTATCATCGATCATCGATGATCTCTATTGGAAAAATCAAACTCTTTGTAAATATCACCGATCTAACCATAGAACATCGACAAATTATTTTGGAATACTACAACACTTAGAAATTTTCAACCAAATCCTAGATGAAAGATCTTGATCCTCCATTAAAAAATATATTGACCATTGATCCTCCATTCAGAAAGATCTTGACCATTTATTTTCCCCAAGTTCCAAAACACCAAAAACTAATCCAAACCATTGATTTGTTTTATTTTCCCAACTGTCGAATATGAATTCCAGTTTTTGATCTGGTATACCTTTCCAAAATCCAAAATCTAGTAATTTTTCAATCTATTTTAAATGAATCTGGGTTGTTTATTTTGAAATCAAATGACACATTGACCATCGATCCATCAAACTTCACCCAATTATACAACGCCCATTAAAACATGAATTTCAACCTTCCAAGTCAAATTTTAACTCTGCAACTCTACACATTAACACCATTGATAACTACTAAGAGGGTTCTAAGGAAATTTAAAACTAAATGGTCTATAAATTTGGGTATTTCTCTCCAAAATTCATCCTTTTCCCTAAATCCATCACATAACAAGTCTATAACCGTGAATTTTGCCAAACTTCACATTGGTTCTTGGTCCATATGGGTCTAGTGTTGAGCCAGAAGTTTTAATACCAATCTATAACAACTTCCAATATAACTGAGGACCATTACAATGAAGAAAACACATTAAAATTAAAAAATTTGGCTAACTATTTTTCTTGATTCTTTTGTAGCATCCGGAGGCCTTGCCAGTTGTGGAGTGTGGTGAGAATACATCCCTTGCTAAGAGGGAGTGTTGATGTTTTGTATATTAGGGAAGGTATTCTCACATGGCCCTAGGTTTTGGGCATGTTGGAATCATCGTGGGCACCACATACACTTTTATTTTGGTGAAAACACCTCTTGGAATGAAGTTGGGGATTCATGGGTTTGGCAATGGGATTTTTGGGCTTGTGTAGGGGATTCACACCCACATAGAAATCCTAATTTGATGATGACTTATGGAGGGGATTTTATGGTGACCCCTAAGGATTGTATATAAAGGAGAGAGGTCATTGTGGCATTTCATATTGTGTATATCATGTGTGGAGACATGATGGAGATAACATAAGTGATTATGAACTTATGCTAGGATGTTTGGTGATTTCAACAAAGAGAAATTTTATATGGTGAAAAATCTGGACTAGAGAATGAAAAGTCGTAGGGAGGAAATTGTACAGTGGTGTATGTATACGTTTTATTTATTTGTACATGAGTTGCAGGTAGGAACATTCCCGTACATACATGATTTGTAGGTAGGAAAAATCGTGTATGCATGCATCTTGTAGGTGGGAACAATCACGTACATATGCAAGTTGTAGGTGGGAACAATTATAACATCTCTCTCTTGCGAGCACATGTTATTGACTTATTCTTTGAGGAATTTTGCATGTAAGTGATCCAGTTATAATATATGGTTATCTATTTCGTTTATGGATTCTTATGATGATGATGATGGATTATAATTTATTTTATTTGATGTATGTGTGTTGACAAATGCTATTGACGAGTTTTCCTAAGTGTGCAGGACACTTGACAGATTGTGGATGTCAAGGGAATCAATGGACCTCCTTGGACTCTGGATTGAGTCAGGGGGTGGATTGTGTTGGTTTGAATATTTCATTTATGAATATGTGATATATGATATTTATAGTATGATTTTATATATGGATTGTTGACATATGCAGGCTGGCGATTTCTTACTAATCTGACTCACATAAGGAGTAGAGGGGCGATGTACATAGACCAGATATTGAGGGAGAGGTGTCGCAGTGTCCCTGTCACATCCTAGCAACACTCCCTCCATGGTTCGAATTGTAGGTTAACGATTACCTAGTTCAAGAGGTCCATGATGCCATCAGGGTAAACTGAGACAATTGCTCACGAAGATTTATAATTTGCGCATAATAAGGCATGGTCCTTATTCCTTAGAATCCCTTAGTCTCTCACAAGGTTACCCGAATGGAGTGCTAACTCTAGGGGTTAAACAACTACCAAAACTAGTCAAAGGAGAGTGGAACCCTTGGAGCATGGAGTGCATCTTGAAAGGCACGTCACGTAAATAAAAAAAATATTCAGTCAATGAATCTAGGTGGCCTAGAAAAACCTGAGTGAATAATTAAGCTTGTAAAATCTGGAGCACTACCAGATTAATTAATTAATTAATTAAGGATTGAAATTATTAATTATAAATCCCTATAATTGTCTAAGCCTTTGCAACTAAAATTTAATTAAGCCTAAGTATAAGTTTTGTAAACAGGCTAAACTGAAATTAATAACTAAAGGAAAAGGGGAATGAGGTAAATAATTTCAAGAAAATCGAGGGAAATATGAGTCGTTGATCTTAACTCTATTGGTGATCGATTATTTCTTTGATAAACAAATTTTTGTCATTGATTTTCCTAAACCTCGATCATCGATCATCGACCATCGACCATCATTCGTTTCTCTTGGAAACCCAATTTTTCCCATGAATTTTGTTGAACCCCGATCATCGAAGATAGACCATCGGTTAATTTACTTGACAACCAATTTCTTGAAAACTTCGTTGAACCCCAATCATTGACCATCAGTCATATTTTGGCTAGCGTGGAAACTATGTTGATGTAGCATGACATGTGGATCCTAATGTGGCATGACACATATACATTGACATGACACTCAACATGATGTGGCATGGCACATAACATGATGCATCATCACCCTCTTTGCCTCATTAGTGATCATAAATTTCTATTGGATGAATTGAACACCTCGTTCAATCTATTGGCCCTCGATCATTGGTAGATGATATATGTCGGAAAACTCGAACTCTTTGTAAATCTCACCGATCTGACCATCGACAAATTATTTTGGAAAACTCCAACACTTGAAAATGTTTGACCAAATCCTAGATGAAATATCTTGATCCTCCATTAAAAAATATATTGACCATTGATTCTCCATTTGGAAAGATCTTGACCATTGATCTTCCCAACTTCCAAATAAGAAAAAACTAATCCAAACCATTGATCTTTTTCATTTTCCCAACTGTTGAAAATGAATTCCAATTGTTGATCTGCTATACCTTTCCAAAATCTGAAAAACCTTGTAATTTTTCAATCTATTTTAAATGAATTTGGGTTGTTTATTTTGAAATGAAATGAGAGATTGACCGTCGATCCATCAAACTTCACCTAATTCTAAAACACCCATTAAAAAATGAATTTCAACCTTCCAAGTCAAATTTTAACTCTGCAACTCTGCACATTAACACTATTGATAACTATTAAGCGGGTTCTAAGGAAATTTAAAACTAAATGTTCTATAAATTTGGGTATTTCTCTCCAGAATTCATCATTTTCCCTAAATCCATCACATAACAAGTCTATAACCATGAATTTTTGCAAACTTCGCATTGGTTCTTGGTCCATATGGGTCTAGTGTTGAGACGGAAGTTCTAATACCAATATATAACGACTCCCAATATAACTGAGGACAATTACAATGAAGAAAACACATTAAAATTGAACTTTTTTGCTAACTAATTTTCTTGATTCTTTGTAGCATCGAGAGGCCTTCCCGCTTGTGGAGTGGGGTGAGAATACCTCCCTCACTAAGAGGGAGCATTGATATTTTTTATATTAGGGAAGGTATTCTCACATGGCCCTAGGTGTTTGGCATGTTGGAATCCTCATGGGAACCACATCACACATTCATTTTGGTGAAAACCCCCCTTGAAATGAAGTTGTAGCTTCATGGGTTTGGCAGGGATTTGTAGGCTTGTGTAGGGGCTTCACACCCACATAGAAATCCTAATTTGATGTTGAATTGTGGAGGGGGTTCGATGGCAACCCCTAAGGATTGTGTGTAAAGGAGAGGGGTCATTGTGGCATTTAATATTATGTATATAATGTGTGGAGACATGATGGAGATAACATATGTGATTATTAATTTATGTTAGGAGGTTTGGTGATTTCAACAAAGCAAAATTTTATATGGTGGAAAATCTGGCCTAGAGGAAGAAAAGTCGCAGGGAGAAAATTGTAGGAGGTGTCTATATAGGTTTTCTTTATTTGTATGTGAGTTGTAGGTAGAAACAGTCCCATACATACGTGAGTTGTAGGTAGGCACAGTCATGTGTGCATGTCGGTTGCAGGTGGGAACAATAACGTACATATGTGGGTTGCAGGTGGGAACAATTGTAACATCCCGCTCTTGCGAGCACATGTTATTGAATTATTCTTTGAGCAATTTTTGATGCAAACGCCCACCCAGGGGCATGTCTGCTCTCACCAGGACTTCTCTTCCCTAGGCCCAAAGAACAAAAGATGTTCTTCAAATCCCTTATCGGGACTTTTCTGCACCCACAAAATATTCTCCTTATGATCCCCCTTCCTCGTATCAGGAAATCGGCCTCCGCGTGATCACGGGCCTTCGAACTACGAAATAGGGTCTTACAATCCCCGAACCCCGATGAACGTTCACCCACGTGTTCTTTGCTTCTATCAGGAAAATTCTCGTCGGGAAATCGCGACTTGCGAGGGCGTGAATCACTCGCCTCCCGGATCCCCGATATCCGAACTCCGATGGCACCTTCTAAACCCTTTAGCCCCACAAGATAACTCTTTCGCATGTGACCGGCTGGTCCACAAGACTACGGTCCTTCCCCCCTATCGGAGTTTCGCACTTCGCGGTTTTGAAAGGCGTAGGACTCACACCCTTTGGATTTTCGATTCTCCGATTTTCGACGCCACCTGGCGTTGATTCCAGCGAGGGCTGACCTTCTTGACACCTGTCTTCCACTAAGGCACCTATGGCCCACACTCCAGTGGATCTCGGGAAATCGCGTTTCGGAATTTCGTGATTTTTACTGCACAAATTCACAGATCCTTCCAAACTCCGAACCCTGATATACGATGGCACATGTCGTCACCTTAGGGTGAGACTTAATGCTCCGACACCTGTCCTCCACTGAAGGCTATGAATGTGAGGCCCGTCGGGTTTTGGGATTTCGCGAATTCTCCTACCGTGAGTTTCTCGACACCAAGAATCCCGAAATTCCGAACCCCGATTCCTGCAGATCCTTGGACGCGTGCCCTTTAGATCAACGGCCCGGATCAAATCGGGAAATCGCGGATCGCGATTTCAACATGTACAAGACGCTTGCCTCTGGAAACCCCGACGCTCCAAACACCGACTTGTCAGGATCTTCGTCCACGTGTCTTCGAGAATGGACGGCTCAAACCTCCTGTCGGAAAATCGCGAATCACGATTCCGATATGCGAGAGTTTTATGTCCTCGCAAACCCCGATTCTCCGATGAGCTAATCCCCGATGGATTCCTGGCTCCTTGCCATGTGTCCCTACCGAGACCAAAGGCTTAGATTTCTCCTCGAGATTTCGGGACCTTCAAGGTCTCGATTCTCTTACTTGTCAAAACCCCGATGGCCTAATATCCTGATGGCTCCTCCGGGATTTCTCCCCTGCCTCAGAGCTTAACCCCTGCGCAACTTTCCGGGATCTAACGGCTGACCGGTGACTGGTCCACGATCTGATAGTCCACGACTCCTGGAGCTTGAACTCTCAACGCAACCGTAACCTCTCCACTTCTTCGACAAATCCAATGGTTGACGGGATCCTGCCGACCTCCTCTACGAGATCTTGACCGTCGATTCCTTTTCTCTTTTTTTAAGGACTTCTTAGCACAGAATCCTCTTGTGCAGCCTTCGATAATGATATCACGAAGGTGCTATGTCTCCTGAGCTTTTTCCACTCTGATTCTTCAAGGAACTTACGCGCTTTCCTTGCGCTCAACATTCAACAACTTCCCAAGTGTTGAATCCTTCAGACTCTGCGCACTCCCTGCAGCAGTAGTCTTACTAACTCACTTCCACTTCTGAGGGTTCCGAGAACAAAATTTTAACTCTCGAGCCTTCTGTCAACGCACTCCTTGCGGACAACTCAACTACACTCCTTGCAGGAATCCTTGCTCAAAGAGAAAACAGTTGTATCTCGCTTCACCTGCTCTCAGACTTCTATCTTAACACATGAAGTCGTTCACATACACAGCATAACAAATGCATGACAGGAAGTAATACTCAGAGCAATTAACACACATACATGGAGAATAACACAACAACCATGAGTCTGAATCAACTTCTTCTATTAATTCACGATCTGTACATGGATGTTCCCTACAACCCTCGGCTATTCTCCTATGCTCTCCCTTGATGATTTTCTCTCTGATTCATGTTACAATGATCCAAAATGAGGGTGTCTGTAGTCGGTTTTCCCTCTTTCTTCTAGAACTATCTAATCTAGAATTTAATTCTATCTACCTGCAACTACTACTATAAATGCCTCTGGCTATCTCAGACCAGAGCGTATGGCTCGAGGTCTGATTACTTCCTTTCCAAGGCGCTTTCATAAATGATCTCATTTAAGTTTTGCACGTCAACTTCAAGAGAAGATTTTTTTTTCTTTTTAAAATTCAAAAACTTGCGCTGAACGTCTTCCAGCTGACTTCCGCTTCCACGTTGGTTGCTTGTCGTGAGGGATGCTCCTGCATCATACTCCCTCGCTTGAAAATTTGCATGGGCTCCTGTCCATGAGCTCCTGCACGGTATGTCCATGCTTCTGAATCTCTTCTTCAGTCTCCCATCTGGCATCTTCAACTGGATGACCTTTCCACTTAATAAAATAGTCAAAATATTCTTTCCTCCTGGTTTTCTTACCCACTCGTGTGTTCAGTATCTGCTCCATCTGTGGCTTCTCTGCGACTGGCATCTGCTTCTGCCATTGGACCTCTGGTTGATCATCACCGTCTGCTCCTGCTTCATCAGCCTTATATGGATATAGATCCAAAACATTAAATATCGGAGATATTCCAATATCATCTGGTAACTCAATTTCGTAAGCATTCTGTCCCATCTTCTTCAAGACCTTGCATGGCCCAATTTTCTTCATCTTCAGCTTGTTGTATGTTCCTTGCAAGAACCGTTCTTTCCTCAAATGTGCCAGAACCAGATCACCAACTTCAAATTGAAGTTGTCTCCAATGCTGACCTGCTCTGCGCTTGTACTCCTGACTTGCCTTCAATAGTCTCTCTTTCACCTGACTGTGAAGCTCCCTCATTGGTTCATCGAAGTCTCCTGCACTAGCACTGCTAGTATCAGTCTGTTCTGAATCCCTCAATTCAGAAACTCCTCTTGGATGCATTCCATATACAATCTGAAATGGACTTTTTCCTATGCTCCTGATCACTGAATCATTGTAAGCAAACTCTGCCTGTGGTAATATGCTATCCCAACTGCTATGGTGTTCTGTCACCAAGCTCCTCAGCAAATCTACCAGACTTCTGTTGACTACTTCTGTTTGTCCATCCGTCTGAGGGCGATAAGCAGAACTAAACATCAAATTAGTTCCTAGCTTCTTCCACAATGTTCTCCAGAAATTCCCTATGAATTTTGTGTCCCTATCTGAGACTATGCTCTTCGGCAATCCATGGAGTCGAACAATCTCCTTGAAAAATAGATTTGCGATGTGGGTCGCATCGCTAGTCTTCTGGCATGGGATAAAATGAGCCATTTTAGAAAACCTATCTACTACCACAAAGATTGAATCAACACCCCTTTGTGTCCTTGGCAATCCCAATATAAAATCCATGCTAATTTCGTCCCACGACCTCTCTGGTATGGGCAACGGCTGATATAACCCTGTGTTCTGCTTTCGGCCTTTTGCGTGTTGACATATTCTGCACCTGTCAACAAATATCTTCACATCTGCACACATGCTTGGCCAAAAATATGACTCGCTCAGCTTGGCGTATGTTTTGTCATGTCCGAAATGACCTGCTAGTCCACCGCTGTGCTTTTCTCGTACCAAATTCTCTCTCATAGAGAAATCTGGAAGGCACAATTGATTGCCCTTGAAGAGAAACCCATCCTGTATCAAGAAATCTATCCACGGACTCCTGTCTCTGAGAACTGGGTTCTCGGCTGCTTCATAAGCTTCCCTGAAATCAGCATCACTTGCATACATATCCTTCAGGTTTTCAAAACCCATCGTTTTGACCCTGAATTCCTGCAGCAACAAACATTTTCTACTCAAGGCGTCCGCCACCTTGTTTGCAGTCCCCGAAATGTGTTTTATCACGAATGTGAAATTCTGTATGTATTCCACCCATTTCGCATGCTTTTGATTCAGCTTCTCCTGCTGACTCACGAATTGCAGTGCATGATTATCACTGTATAGCACAAATTCTTTGGGTATGAGATAATGCCTCCACTTCTTCAATGCCTGGATGATGGCATAGAATTCTTTGTCATACGTGGAGTACTTCAACTTCGCATCATCCAGCTTCTCGCTGTAATATGCCACAGGTCTGTCATCCTGACTTAAGACCCCTCCAACAGCATACCCACTAGCGTCACACTTCACCTGGAAGGTCTTCTGAAAATTAGGTAGCACTAACATGGGCTGCTCGGTTATCTTTCGCTTCAACAGATTGAAGCTCCTTTCAGCCTCCGCTATCCACTGAAAAATTTTATGTTGCTTTTTCACAGTGTCCATCATGGCGGCACTGATTCCACTAAAATTTCGAATGAATTTTCTGTAGAAGCTTGCCAAACCGTGAAATCTCCTTACCTCAAAAACATTTCTCGGCGATGGCCAATTCCTGATCACCTCTACCTTCTCAGGATCCATCTTCAATTCATTTGACGAAATAACGAACCCCAGATATATGAGTTCCGTCTGCATAAACGAGCATTTTTTTAAATTTATCAGCAGTTTTTCCTGCTGTAACCTTCTCATCACAATGGCCAAATGCCTCAAGTGTTCAGCTCTAGTATTGCTAAAAATTAAAATATCATCCAGGTATACCACCACAAATTTGCCAATGAATTCCCACAGGACTTCATTCATCAGTCTCATAAAAGTGCTTGGCGCGTTTGTCAACCCAAATGGCATGACCAGCCATTCGTACAAACCCTCGTTTGTCTTGAATGTTGTCTTCCATTCATCTCCCTCTCTCATCCGGATCTGATGATATCCACTCTTGAGATCAATCTTGGAGAAGTAATTTGCCCCACTCAGGCAGTCCATCAA
>ML779385.1:299964-320816 GCA_009831015.1 Picea engelmannii
TTACGCATTCCTCTTTCCATGTCTGGATTCTGTCCTTGTCTCCCTCTATCTCTGGACATTTCTCTTTCTCTGGACACTTCCCTTTCTCTGGACAATTCCCTTTCCTCCTCTAGATTGGGTGATTGTCTATCTCTTCTCCTCGGAGGCATGGTGAAATTCTTTTTTTCTTCTCTGCTATAGAAAACAGAGAAATTTCAGGGCTCTGATACCACTTGACGCAAGTCGTGAGTATCAGAGTGCTCCCAGAGTCCTCAACAACTCTGTCTTCTTTCGCTCCTCTGTCTCTTCCTGCCTGAAATATACAAGCAAGAATTTCCATCTCTGATACCACTTGATGCAAATGCCCACCCAGGGGCACGTCTGCTCTCACCAGGACTTCTCTTCCCTAGGCCCAAAGAACAAAAGATGTTCTTCAAATCCCTTATCGGGACTTTTCTGCACCCACAGAATATTCTCCTTATGATCCCCCTTCCTCCTATCGGGAAATCGGCCTCCGCGTGATCGCGGGCCTTCGAACTACGAAATTGGGTCTTACAATCCCCGAACCCCGATGAACGTTCACCCACGTGTTCTTTGCTTCTATCGGGAAAATTCTCGTCGGGAAATCGCGACTTGTGAGGGCGTGAATCACTCGCCTCCCGGATCCCCGATCTCCGAACTCCGATGGCACCTTCTACACCCTTTAGCCCCACAAGCTAACTCTTTCGCATGTGACCGACTGGTCCACAAGACTACGGTCCTTCCCCCCTATCGGAGTTTCGCACTTCACGGTTTTGAAAGGCATAGGACTCACACCCTTTGGATTTCCGATTCTCCGATTTTCGACGCCACCTGGCGTTGACTCCAGCGAGGGCTGACCTTCTTGACACCTGTCTTCCACTAAGGCGCCTATGGCCCACACTCCAGTGGATCTCGGGAAATCGCATTTCGAAATTTCACGATTTCTACTGCACAAATTCACAGATCCTTCCAAACTCCGAACCCCGATATACGATGGCACATGTCGTCACCTCAGGGTGAGACTTAATGCTCCGACACCTGTCCTCCACTGAAGGCTATGAATGTGAGGCCCGTCGGGTTTTGGGATTTCGTGAATTCTCCTACCGTGAGTTTCGCGGCACCAAGAATCCCGAAATGCCGAACCTCGATTCCTGCAGATCCTTGGACGCGTGCCCTTTATATCAACGGCCCGGATCAAATCGGGAAATCGCGGATCACGATTTCAATATGTACAAGACGCTTGCCTATGGAAACCCCTACGCTCCAAACGTCGACTTGTCAGGATCTTCGTCCACGTGTCTTCGAGAATGGATGGCTCAAACCTCCTCTTGGAAAATCGCGAATCGCGATTCCGATATGCGAGAATTTTATGTCCTCACAAACCCCGATTCTCCGATGAGCTAATCCCCGATGGATTCCTGGCTCCTTGCCACGTGTCCCTACCGAGACCAACGGCTCAGATTTCTCCTTGGGATTTCGGGACCTTCAATGTCTCGATTCTCTTACTTGTCAAAACCCCGATGGCCTAATATCCCGATGGCTCCTCCGGGATTTCTCCTCTGCCTCGGAGCTTAACCCCTGCGCAACTTTCCGAAATCTAACGATTGACGGGTGACTGGTCCACGATCTGACAGTCCATGACTCTTGGAGCTTGAACTCTCAGCACAACCGTAACCTCTCCACTTCTTCGACAGATCCAATGGTTGACGGGATCCTGCCGACCTCCTCTACGAGATCTTGACCGTCGATTCCTTTTCTCCTTTCTTAAGGACTTCTTGGCATGGAATCCTCCTATGTAGCCTTCGATAATGATATCACGAAGGTGTTATGTCTCCTGAGATTTTCCCACTCTGATTCTTCAAGGAACTTACGCGCTTTCCTTGCGCTCAGCATTCAACAACTTCCCAAGTGTTGAATCCTTCAAACTCTGCGCACTCCCTGCAACAGTAGTCTTACTAACTCACTTCCACTTCTGAGGGTTCCGAGAACAAAAGTTTAACTCCCGAGCCTTCTGTCAACGCACTCCTTGCGGACGACTCAACTACACTCCTTGCAGGAATCCTTGCTCAAAGAGAAAACAGTTGTATCTCGCTTCACCTTCTCTCAGACTTCTATCTTAACACATGAAGTCGTTCACATACACAGCATAACAAATGCATGACAGGAAGTAATACTCAGAGCAATTAACACACATACATGGAGAATAACACAACAACCATGAGTCTGAATCAACTTCTTCTATCAATTCACGATCTGTACATGAATGTTCCCTACAACCCCCGGCTATTCTCCTATGCTCTCCCTTGATGATTTTCTCTCTGATTCATGTTACAATGATCCAAAATGAGGGTGTCTGTAGTCGGTTTTCCCTCTTTCTTCTAGAACTATCTAATCTATAATTTAATTCTATCTACCTGCAACTACTACTATAAATGCCTCTGGCTATCTCAGACGAGAGCGTATGGCTCGAGGTCTGATTACTTCCTTTCCAAGGCGCTTTCATAAATGATCTCATTTAAGTTTTGCACGTCAACTTCAAGAGAAGATTTTTTTTTCTTTTTAAAATTCAAAAACTTGCGCTGAACGTCTTCCAGCTGACTTCCGCTTCCACGTTGGTTGCTTGTCGTGAGGGATGCTCCTGCATCAATTTTGCATGCAAGTGATCTAGTTATAATATATGGTTATTTGTTTCGCTTATGCATTCTTATGATGATGTTGATGGATTGTGATTTGTGTTATTTGATGTATGTGTGTTGACAGATGCTATTGACGAGTTTCCCTGAGTGTGCAAGACAATTGACAGATTGTGGATGCCGAGGGCATCAATGGACCTCCTTGGACTCTGGATTGAGTCAAAGAGTGGATTGTGTTGGTTTGAATATTTCATTAATGCATATGTGACATATTATAATTTATAGTATGATTTTATATATGGATTGTTGACAGTGTTTCATTGATAGATGCACACTGACGATTGCTTGGTAATTTGACTCATATAAGGAGTAGAGGGGCAATGCACATAGACAAGATATTGAGGGAGAGGTGTTGCAACATCCTTGTCACATCCCACTAGCACTCCCTCCGTGACTCGAATTGTAGGTTAATGATTACCTCGTTCAATAGGTCCATGATGTCGTGAGGGCAGATTGAGACAGTCGCTCATGAAGATTTCTAATTGGCGCGCAATAAGGCATGGTCCTTATTCCTTAGAAGCTCTTAGTCTCTCATAAAGTTGCATGAATGGATTTCTAACTCCAGGGGTTGGTCAACTACCAAAACTAGTCAAAGGCGAGTGGCATCCTTGGATCATGGAGTGTGTCTTGAAAGGCATGTCGCATAAATAAAAAAAAGATTGTCAATGAATCTAGGTGGCCTAGAAAATCCAGAGTGAACAATCAACCTTGTAAAATCTTGAGCACTACCAGATCAATTAATTAATTAATTAAGGATTGAAATTATTAATTATAAATCCCTATAAGTGTCTAAGCCTTTGCAAATAAAATTTAATTAAACCTAAGTATAAGTTTTATAAAGAGGCTAAATTGAAATTAATAAGTAAAGCAAAAGGGGAATGGGACAAATAATTTAAAGAATTAAGTAAATTGAAATAATCCTAATGATTTGATTTAAGTCACATAGGTGTAAGAAAGAAACATAGAGGAGAGAATGTGTACGCATAGAAAGGAATCTAGAGTCTGGTTAACACTAGTATAATTAAAGAAGAATCCTATCTCAACTCAACTCAGATTTAGTAAGGAGTCAATCATTAATTGAAAATAAGGGGAATAAAGAGACAACTAGGAGATATTCAAGGAGTGTTGTTAGGAAATATGAGGGAAATTAAATTTTATTAAATTAAAATGTGGTTTTACTTGTACAAATTGGGAAAAGGGTGAAAATTGTAAGGGGGAAATAATTATAAACTATATAAATTAAAAATAGAATTAATTGTTGAAGTGGAGATGACTAAATTCTATAAAACAAATGGTTGAGATGAGAAATGGACCACACAAGGGTTATTGCTAAAATTATGTTGCAAAATTTTTTATTAGTTTTACTTGTGAGAGTTGGGATACCCATCTTGAGAGAGAGAGTACCCCTAGCATTAGCTGGGAGGTATGGGGAAGAAGAGTACCCCTAGCATTGATTGGGAGGTATGGGGAAGAATAATACCCTAGCATTAGCTAGGAGGTACCGGTGAAAGGAGAAAAGACAATTGCGGAAGGACATCTTTAAGAACTTACGGTTTTTTTTGTTTAAATTTGTTTAAATTGAAATCGTAATAAGTTTAATGTGTATATTAGTTTAAATTTCCGTAATCTGTATGGGATCTCTGTTATAGAATTTGTAAGTTTCTTGCATCAAAGAAATTATATATATATAAATAGAATAGAATAAAAACTAATGTGTTGGAATCTCTTCTCCGCTATGTTTACTTTACGTGAATACTCTGGATTTTATTTGTTGATGCACTATGACATATATTTATGTACAGTATGCCTACCTCTTCTTCGCGACCAGTGATTAAATTTCAGAATTGTTTTAATTTATCAGTTTTATGGTAGTGATTTTTTCAACCATGAAGAAGAATTGGGTAACATTCTCTGTATCACGAGTGTCTGATCCCGCGAAGAGATACTTAGTAGTATATTCACGATGTGAAGCTCTCATCTCAACCCTTGGAAGAACCTTTGTTAGTTTTATTCCACTACTGGATTGGATCGTTTTCTACAGTCGTTGTGGTTATTACCTCGGGGCAATTATTGATTATTCTCAAAGTTGAACCAGCATATGGTGGGTAGCTATTTTTGTTTTGGTGCGTCCTATGGATGCTTCGCAAAATTATACAACCAGGGAGTTTGCCAATTATTTGCGCTCGAAATTTTATCCCAAACTCCTACCGGTCGTCAAAATCTAATCTCATTTTCTTGCCAAAAAAAAAAAATCTCTCCCTTTTGTTGAAATCGAAAGAGTCTAGATGTTTGTCTCTCATCCTTTTAACACATTTATTATTTAAAACTTCCTCTGGCTAAATCTTTCGGCGTGGTTTTTTTTATAGGATTATATTCAGTTTCCAGCCGCACACCAGGGTTCCCTTCCCTTGATGATTTCGAGTGGCCTTGTTGGCTCCTTGTGGGTCTGTTGCATGCCTTGAAAACAGGTTGCGGTTCATCCCCTATTCTCCTACCTTCACCATCCATATCCTCTTGTCTTTAGCTGAAGCGTATGGCTTACCTTGCTCCTAACGATGGTTAAGCGCAACTTTAATCGCAAGAAGAATGGATTGCGCTTGTTGAGTTGAGCGATTTTTTTTTATTTTATCGCTTACTCCTGTAGCGATTCTTCCACAGTTTTTCCTCTTCCATCGATGTGCTTTTCCAACAACTGATTGTACCCCTCTCCTGGAATGATTCCCTCCAGCGTGCATGTTTTTCCATGATTTTAATTACGCCTTCTTCTATCGCGAAATTCACTCATAAACCCTTCCCAAGCGATTGGGTGAGTTTTATCCTGAGGCGGATTTACTTCGGATATTTTCTTCTAGAAAATTTAAAGGATCTTTCACCTTGGTGTTTCCCTGACAGTAAAACACACTGCACAATAAATAATATAAGCGAATGCGTGGAGAATTCATTTGGCATTTTCCGTGACAATAAAACACACTGCACAGTAAATATATAATAGAATCCGTAGAGCATTCATTTGGCGTTTTCCCTGACAGTAAAACACACTGCAAGTAAATATATAATTAGAGTGTGTGGAGCATTCACTTTGCGTTTTCCCTTACACTAAATCACACTGCACAATATAATAAGAATGCGTGGGGCATTCGCTTGGCGTTTTCCCTAATAGTAAAACGCACTGCACAGTAATACTTTAGTAGAATGCGTGGAGAATTCACTTGCCATTTCCCTTACAACGATCACACTGCATAGTAAATAAATTAATAGAATGTGTGGAGCATTCATTTTAGCATTTTCCTGACAGCGAAACTTTTAAACTGCCCAGATAACTCTCATCCTCGAGTAAATGGGAAAAATCCAATCCGAGTACTGGCACAACACTTCAAATTAAGGAAACGATGTCTACCCTCTTTTGTGATTGTGGTGGATTTTAGAAGTTAATGTTTGAAAGAAATAGTTTAATCCATGATGCGTCATAAAGGGATTAAAACTTATCCTTCCACTTTACAGATAGCTTAAGGAAGGGAGCATTTAAATCTAATATTCTACAAGTAATTATCCCCTACCCCATAACTGTCGATAACATGTTTTCGGACCCAAGTGCTACCTCTTACATTTTGTATATGTATTTTGGACCCAACCCCCAATTCACGATGTCCGGTGTGCTACTTAGGGTGGAATTTAATCTAATGAAAAATAGATAATCAAATAATGCCAAAAACAAGTAACGGAATAAATTTAAGACTTACACTTATTTCAAGCTTGTCAAGGCTCTTATGAAGTTCATCACTTTACCCCTTGCTTGTTTCTAATTTGTGGGCTTACCCCAATTGGTTGTTCTTGAGTTTCTAGAGTGCAACTTCCTTGGCATATACCTTATTGATTTAGTTCTTTATCTTACCACATTTCAAGGAAAACCTTATTATAGATTGAAAGGTCACTTGCATGCTTGGAATTTACAGACTTGAAGAATGTACTAAGTTAAAGGGAAGAATTTATGACCTCCCTTGCATTATGGCTGGCCAAAGAGTTATTATATATTTAGGAGCGGTATCTAGGAGAAGTTTTTCAACTAAAACCCTTCTTATATTCAGGCCTCTTTAAGAGACTTAACTTGTCCTGTTGTTCTTTGCTTATTTTTAACAATTTTAATTCTGTCATTTCTTAGATGGGATTTGCGTCAATTCAATTTGATTATATATATCATAGTTGGACTAGTGTTGGAATATTTCTTAGATGTTATTTTCATCTATTCAATTTCATTAAGTATATTGTAGTCGGGCTAGTGCTGGAATATTTTGTAGATGGTAATTGTGTCAGTTATATTGATATGTGACATTTGTAGTTGGGCCATTGTTAGAATGTTTCTCATGTGTCTTTTGAGTCCATTAATCGATGCATGTTTGGTAGTAGATTTTCAGTTGCACAATGAATAATGGATGATTATGATTGATTTAGTAACTAGATTACTATTGCGCTATTGATTATGTTGATGTATGACGGTTTTAGAAATCAATTACTCTTGCTCCATTCAATAAAATCGATGTATGATTGTTTAGTAGTTAGATTACTCATGTGTCATGTAATGATGTAGATGTATGACTGATAATCTAGACTGGAGCTACGAGATGTGATTGATTAAGGGATTTATAAATCTCCCTATTCCTGAGAACATTCTTCAGCCTTGAGACCTTAAGTGGTCAAAATCAATCGGATGAATCCTGGGCTTGAGCGTTGCTTATCTGTCTTGGAGGTCCTAAACTTGCAGGGTAGGTTGGGTGGGTACTTCTTTATTACTCAGTGAGGTGGTTGATCATTTATTGTATTTTCTTCAGTTGATCGTTTTGTGTTGAATATTGTCGCTCCTTAGGTTTAAGCGTTGTTTATGCGTTGTTGTTAATTATGTTAATGCCCAGAATGCACCGATATTAAACTATGATGATGTGTAGCTTGTGGTGTTATAAGTTATGTCATGATCATTTAATTTTCATAATGCATTCTTTTTTTTTAACATATTATATATCATTGTTTGTTGTCATAACGGAGGGGATGCTACATATAGTATCAGAGTGGGTTCAACCCCGCGACTTGGGATAATTATGTCTTCCATTGCATTAAACACTTGATTAATATTTTATCACTGATTAAATTTGAAGTGTGTCCCTCTAGGTAATCATGGTTAGAGGACATCATGGAGGTAGACCATGTGGTGCTAGGGGAGGGGGTGTGACGCCTCTAGTAGCATCCACGTCAGAGGGGTCTAACCCCCCAAAAGAAGAACAAGTCATTGTATAGGAGCAGATTGTTGTGGGGGATGTGCTTGGTTTGATGGGATCATTTCAGAGCATGTCAGAGGCCTTGATTAACCGATTGGATAGATATGAGGCCAGGGTGCCTATACCCAATGAGGGTTCATAGTGTGCTCTAGAGGGTAGTGGTAGCATTTACCGAGAACTCGAGATGGCAAAGTTTCCTGAGTTCATGGGTGCCATAGATGCCTCAGCTGCCAAGGTATGGTTGGATAACATGGTGATGTGATTTGAACTTCACAACTACACCTCCAACATGAAGGTCTGCATGGAGGTATTTCAGCTGAAGGGGAGCGCTCTTCTATGGTGGAAGACACTTCTACCTCAACTTAACATGGTCGTCGAAGACGTGTGATTGGAATTGTTCAAGGAATGGTTCTAGGAGAGGTATTTTTCAGAGGAATTCATTGAGCGCCATCTCAATGAGATCAACCCCTTATGATAGGGTGGTCGTACGGTGCCTGAGTATGAGGCCCGATTCATGGAAATTCTTAGGTATGCTCCACACCTGAACATATAAAAGATGTAGGCCAATAAGTTTGTGTTCGGCCTTAACTTCAACATTCATGTGAAGGTGAGGATCCTAATGCCTCAAACGTTGTATCATGTAGTCTAGAAGGCCCTTATAACTGAGGAAGAATTGACGAGCGAGGGCATGGCAAGACTCCTGCAAGATCGTCTGGACAAACGACGACAGGTGTGCAACAGCATCACACACCAGCCAAACATACGTCAAGAGGCTCCACATTCACGACACCATGATGACCGGCTCCTCAGTAGAGGACTCCCTATAGGGGACCACCACATCAACAACAACTTCACCCACAGCAGTAGCAGTTTAGGCCTATTCAACAGAACAAACTAGGAGCTCAGGCTGGTAGGCCAGTAGCTTCTACTTCGGGGACTAGGATTATTGGACCAAAGACTGGATGTTTAACATGTGGAGAGCCACATTACCAGCGAGACTATCCAGTTAAGAGGTCCAAAGCAGTCAGGTCAGTCGAACAAACTACAGTTGGAGATTTGGGCAAGGCCCACAGGATTCATGAAGTGGTGACTAATCGTCAGGTTGAGCACCATTCCACTGTGTTCGAAACGTCAAGTACAATCATCAACCAAACATTTAGTATTTCGATAGATCCCAGTGCTACAAAGAGATATATTTCTAGTGCAACACTGAAAAGAATTAAGGTAAGGGCAGTCGAGCATAACGAGTTTAGGTACATAGAAATGGCTTCGAGTGCCAAACAGAAGGTTGGACGAAAGGTTACAAACTTTCTCATTAACTTGGGAGATTTTGTAACAAATTCTGACCTATACGTCACGATCTTAGGATCTTATGACATCATGATAGGTATGGACTAGTTGGAGTCACATGATGTGATACTCAACTGTAAGACAAAATGGTTAAGTTTGATCAATGATGAGGGACAAAGAAGAATGATTGTAGGAAGAAACCAAGGAGTGTCATTGAGGTTCATATCTTCCCTACAACTACATAAGAGCATGCGCAAGAGATGCAAGCTATATGCAATCTTAGCATTAAATGAAAAAGGTGAGGAAGAAGGATTAGAAAACCTTCCGATAGTACGAGAGTTTGTTGACGTGTTCCCAGAAGAGTTACAAGGATTGCCACTGGAAAGAGAGTTGTAATTTACCTTCGAATTGAAACCTGGAATGGAACCGATGGCAATGGTAAATTACCATGGGTGAGACCTTCAGATATTTTCTTCTAGAAAATTTAAAGGATCTTTCACCTTGGTGTTTCCCTGACATTAAAACACACTGCACAATAAATAATATAAGCGAATGCGTGGAGTATTCATTTGGCATTTTTCGTGACCATAAAACACACTGCACAGTAAATATATAATAGAATCCGTAGAGCATTCATTTGGCGTTTTCCCTGATAGTAAAACACACTGCACAGTAAATATATAATTAGAGTGTGTGGAGCATTCACTTTGCGTTTTCTCTTACACTAAATCACAATGCACGGTAAATAATATAATAAGAATGCGTGGGGCATTCACTTGGCGTTTTCCCTGACAGTAAAACGCACTGCACAGTAATACTTTAGTAGAATGCGTGGAGAATTCTCTCGGCATTTCCCTTACAATGATCACACACTGCATAGTAAATAAATTAATAGAATGGGTGTTGCATTCATTTTGGCATTTTCGTGACAGTGAAACTTTTAAACTGCCCAGAGAACTCTCATCCGGGAGTAAATGGGAAAAATCCAATTCGAGTACTGGCACAACACTTCAAATTAAGGAAACAATGTCCCCCCTCTTTTGTGATTGTGGTGGATTTTAGAAGTTAATGTTTGAAAGAAATAGTTTAAACCATGATGCATCATAAAGGGATTAAAACTTATCCTTCCACTTTACAGCTAGCTTAAGGAAGGGAGCATTTAAATCCAATATTCTACAAGTAATTATCCCCTACCCCATAACCGTAGATAACATGTTTTCGGACCCAAGTGCTACCTCTTACATTTTGTATATGTATTTCGGACCCAACCCCCAATTCATGATGTCTGGTGTGTTACTTAGGGTGGAATTTAATCTAATGAAAAGTAGATAATCAAATAATTCCAAAAACAAGTAACGGAATAAATTTAAGACTTACACTTATTTCAAGCTTGTCAAGGCTCTTATGAAGTTCATCACTTAACCCCTTGCTTGTTTCTAATTTGTGGGCTTACCCCGATTGGTTGTTCTTGAGTTTCTAGAGTGCAACTTCCTTGGCATAGACCTTATTGATTTAGTTCTTTATCTTACCACATTTCAAGGAAAACCTTATTATATATTGAAAGGTCACTTGCGTGCTTGGAATTTACAGACTTGAAGAATGTACTAAGCGAAAGGGAAGAATTTATGACCTCCCTTGCATTATGGTTGGCTAGAGAGTTATTATATACTTAGGAGCGGTATCCAGGTGAAGCTTTTCAACTAAAACCCTTCTTATATTCACGCCTCTTTAAGGGACTTAACTTGTCATGTTGTTCTCTTCTTATTTTTAACAATTCTAATTCTATCATTTCTTAGATGGTATTTGCGTCAATTCAATTTGATTATATATATCATAGTTGGACTAGTGATGGAATATTTCTTAGATGTTATTTTCATCTATTCAATTTGATTAAGTATATTGTAGTCGGGCTAGTGCTAGAATATTTCGCAGATGGTAATTGTGTCAGTTATATTGATGTGACATTTGTAGTTGGGCCATTGTTAGAATGTTTCTCATGTGTCTTTTGAGTCCATTAATCGATGCATGTTTGGCGGTAGATTTCCAGTTGCACAATGTGTTGGATTACTAAGAGGGAGGGTGAATCAGTAATAACGTAATTATAATCCTTTTTCTTCAAATGTTATATCAATGTAGAATTATTATCCAATAATGAGCAGTAAGAAATAAACAGTCACACACATGCACATTACACCGGTGTTTTACATGGAAACCCAAATCGGGAGAAAAATACGGATTTTTTTTTCTTATATGTCTTGAAGAATAATATTCATTGGAAGGATCAACTTCCTTTGTTTTCCAACTGCAACTGGAAGGAGGCACAACCCCCTAGTTTTTCAAGCTACAACCTGAGGGAAGCTCCAATTCCCCAATTCTATGGCTACAACCAGAAGGAGGCTACAACCCCCAATGCTCTCTGGATACAACCGGAAGGTGTCTACAACCACCTGTCCTTGTCTCGTCCTGCCACCCTGAAATAGAAGTAGAATGATGGAACCACTCTCACACTATCTCTGTGAGATATACCACTGTAAACCTGTACCAATAAATCTGAACCATGCATCAACCCGTACCTCAACCTGTAATCAACTTGTACCATAAACAAGTGCATCAACCATGTACCAACCTGTAATCAACCTGTACCATAAACAAGTGCATCCAACCATGTACCAAGTATGTACCTATCATGTGTCAACTAATCATCAAGTATAACTCATCAATATGTACCAACATCATCAACTATACACATCATGTATGTGCACCAACTCATCAATTACTTGTCTCAACCATGTACTCAACATGTACCACAACCAAAATCCCTCATCAATTTCATCATCCAAATATGATTTGTAGCTCTATAATAGACTTGGTGTATATGATCACTTTCCTGCAAACCTTCCTTAACTTTAAAAACAAGAGACTAGCATTTTCATCAAACTTTTCTTTAGTCTCACATGCCTAGTTTTGGATTAGTCAACAACCCTAACTTGAAGTAATCATAACTTTGAACCTATAATGTATAAAGATCTGAAACTGATATACAATGTTCTTCAGTGTGTTTTATGAAATTCCTCCAAGTGTCACTACTTGGACCCTCTCAGAAAAGGAGTTATAGAAAAAATAGCATACCTTGTTGAATTCTAGCTCATTCTAGAGAGTGACCTTGTAGAGCGTTCCCCGAACAAACTATTTGTTGAATTGATCTAAAACTGTTGCACGACATACTACTGACTTTCCCGTAACCAACACATTTGGTATCACTAAATTTGAATCTGTTATGAAGAAGTTACGACGTTTTTATCCAAAACACTTGATTTTGATTAGTTTCAGGACTGGCCACAAACCCTATTTTCCATGGAGTGTAGCTCCCAAAATAAAATGACCCACAAGTTCAATTTTTTACCACGTATACTTGGATATGTCTTCTCACTTTCATAGAAATTTCACTGTCTGAATCATTATAGAAAAAAAGGTTATAGTGAAAATGGTGAGATGACCTGTAAATAGCATACCTTAGAAAACACCATCAAAAGAATTTATCCTTCCTTGCATTTCGGCCTTCTTTTCTTCACCTTCACTCAGAATTCTGGTTTAGATATCCTTAGTTACCTCAAACACATATAGATATTCAATATGCTCAAGTGTGATTCAAATGAGAGAGTCTTGCCTCTTATTTATACTCTCCAAGTAGCTTCCTTAAAAACATCTTCTAGTTCACTTGGCCCACTCTCCTTATTTTAGGGTTGTGTCCACTTCTAATTTCTCCATTAAATTTATTATTGAAATAATTTATTTTGTATTCACTTTGAATTATAATACACACATCACTTCACTTTATTATTTACCTTTAAAATCTCTTAAACCACTTTGATTACTTTGACCTTTTGGGGCTTCTAGATGACATATGAGGGTCCTCCAACTTCGTAAGGCCATAACTCTCAAACCGTGAGGAGTTATGTGATGTGCTACATACCACCAGAAATGGAAAGACATGTACTATCCACATAGAATAGTATTATCTGAAAATATATCATAACGCATACCGTTACCCATCAAACAAACTTGGGTCCATTACCCAAACCTGGGGTATCCAACTTCTCATGGCCATAACTCTCTAACCGTGTGAAATTATGTGACGTTCTACATACCACTGGAAATGACATGACAAACAATATCCATATAGGATATTTTCCCTGAAAAATTCACTTTCCTCCATCTCATTATTCCACAATTAAGCATGGGTTCTCTTACTTCACAAAGCATCTTCCTGTGAGGGCTTTGACCATAAGGGGACCACTTTGGAGTTCATCCATATTTACTTCTTATCAACAATGACAAAACAATAATGAGTCATATTTACATCAAACAACATTGGGTCCATTACCCAAACCTTTGTGCTATGGGTCATTCTTCAAGGGTTGACATCAATGACAACCAACCTTAATCAACAATCTCCCCCTTTGGCATTGATGGCAACACTCTGATGCAACAATGAAATCATATCACTCATGCTCCCCCTGGAACCATGCCTCTATCCTCTGCATCTGATAAATCTTCTCTTCTTGGAACCATGCCTTTGTCCTCTGCATCTGATAAATCTTTCCCCCTTTGTCATCAATGGCAAAAGTATCTTTCCATCTGGGGTTGCTCCCCCTGAAAGACTGTCCTCTTATGGTGCTTCCTCATGTACATCTAAGACATATAAGATAAACATTCAAAAATCATTCAAAAAACATTCATTTTTGAAGTAGAAATAACTCCAAGTCTTTGGCGAAGATATTCAAAGGCTTCCCGTGGAAGTGATTTTGTAAAGATGTCTGCCACTTGCTCTTTTGTGCCCACATACTCAACTTTGATGTTCTTTTCTGCAACCTGTTCCCATAGAAAGTGATACTTGATTGGAATGTGTTTAGTCTTGGAGTGCATCACTGGGTTTTTTGAGATACTGATGGAACTTGTATTATCACAATATATTGGAATGGGCTCATCATACTCAACCTATATATCTATCAAAGTTTTTTTCATCCAAAGAACTTGTGTACAACATCATGTTGCTGCAATATACTCTGCCTCGGTTGTAGATAGAGATACTGATGATTATTTATTGCTTAGCCATGATACCAAACACTCAACTAAGTAAAATGTTGTTCCACTGGTGCTTTGTCGGTCATCAATACAACCTGCCCAATATGCATCTTTGTAGGCAATAAGTGATATATATATTTTCCTTTTGGATACCATAATCCAAACACTTATGTTCCTTTGAGATATCTGAAGATCCTATTTACAGCTAATACATGTGATTCCTTTGGTGCTGCTTGAAATCATGTCACCTGTCCAACTGCCTGCATTACATATGGTCTAGATGTTGTCACATATAGTAGGCTGCCAATCATTTATCTATATTGCCTCTGATCTATAGACTTTGAATCATCATTTTTTCTCAACTTACAACTGGTTTGCATGGGAGTGATAAATGGTTTGCAATCTTCCATTCCGAACCTCTTTAGCATTTCTCTAATATACTTGGTTTGAGAAATAAAAATTTCTTGGTTTCTTTGATGTATCTAAAGTTCCAGAAAGAAGGATAGTTCTCCAAGTAACAACATTTCAAATTCATTTTGCATGTCTTTTGTAAATTTTTGACTTAACCTATCATCATCACTACCAAAAATAATGTCATCAACATAAACTGCAATTAATAAATTATTAACTTGACTTACCTTGATGTAGAGGTTGTTGTCTGCACTTCCTTTTATGAACCCTTCCTGCTACAGATACTTATCCAGTCTGGAGTACCATGCTCTAGGAGCCTGTTTTAGACTATACAAGGCCTTCTTTAATTTAAACGCATAGTCTGTTTTCTTTGACAACTGAAATCCTTGTGGTTGTTCAATGTAGACTTCTTCTTCAAGTTCCCCATTCAGAAAAGATGATTTTACATCCATATGATATACTTTAACATTTTTGGAGCATGCATAAGTTAAAAGCAAACAGATTGCTTCCATTCTGTCAACTGGGACAAATGTCTCTTCAAAGTCGATTCCTTCAATCTGTGCATATCCTTTACATACTAATCTAGCTTTGTTCCTTGTAACCTGTCCATCTTCATTCAATTTATCCCTGAAAACCCATTTTGTGCCGATCACATTCTTATTCTTTGGTCTTTGAACCAATTCCCAAGTGTCATTTTTCTCTATTTGATCCAATTCTTCATCCATGGCCTTATTCCAAAATTCATCCTTGATGGCTTCTTCAAAACAATTTGGTTCAATTGTAGATAAGAGTGCTAGGTGTGTTTGTTCTGGTGAATGGATTTTTCTTCTAGTCTCAACTCCTACATCTTTTTTTCCAATAATCTGATCTGAAGGATGATTCTTTTGTACTCGTTTGCTAGGCGTCTTTGGAGATACTTGCTAAACTTGCTCTTCTACTTCTATTTGATTCTCTTCATCTTCATCTTCCTCGTCTTATTCTTCTTTTTTATCTTCTTCTTCAAAAAGTTGTTCCATTGATTTGTTTTCTTCTTTCTTTGATTTTGGTCTGCCTATTTCATCAATAGTTACGTTGATGCTTTCCACAACTTTGTTTAATCTTAGATTGTAACACTTGTATGCTTTCCTTGTAATTGAGTAACCAACAAGTATTCATTTGTCCACACAAGAGTCAAACTTTCCCATTCTAACATCTTCTCTTTTGATGTAGCATTTGCTTCCAAAAACTATGAAGTGCTTCACATTTGCTGGTCTTCCTTTCCATAGCTTGTAAGGAGTTTTATCAGTTTTTTTTCTAAGCATTACTCTGTTTTGAATGTAAACTACTATATGCACTACCTGTGTCCAAAAAAAATCTGTCAACTTTGAATCCATTATCATTTTTCAAGCCATTTCTTGTACTGTCATGTTCTTTCTTTCAACAACTCCATTCTTTTGAGGTGTCTTAGCAACGGGGAATTGTCTTTTTATTCCATGATTGCTGCAGTAGTCCATAAATTCCTTTCAGGTGAATTCTCCTCCATTATCCAATCTTAAGCATTTGATTCTTGAATCCATCTCATTTTCAACCATTTCCTTGTAAATCTTGAAATTTTCAAAAGCTTCTAATTTGTTCTTGAGAAAGCAAACTACAATCATTCTTGTATAATCATCTGCTAATAACATAAAGTATCTCTCACCTTTTAAGACTTTTGTTGTAGTTGGTCCAACTAGATCAGTATACACAATTTCCAGTGGTTTTGTTGTTGAATATTCCTTTGATTTGAACCTGGTCTTTATTTGCTTTCCTTGTTGGCAATGCTTGCATAAAGTGTTGGTTGGTTTCGTGATCTGGGGCATTTCTATGACTTCTTCTCTTTTGCTGACTTTGACAAGGTTATCAAAATGCATGTGACCCATTCTTCTGTTCCATAGACAACTTTCATCTTCCTTTCCTTGACAACACTTTTCATTTCCAATTTTTCTTAACACATATATGTTGCTTGAAGTTCTTGCAACTGTAGTGACCAATTTTCATGAACCTTCTTTTCTTATCTCACACTTTTGTGAATCGAAAGTAACTTTATGACCTTGGTCACACATTTGAATCACACTTAAAATATTATGTTTCATATCTTCTACTAGTAGAACATTTTCTATCTTTTCATTCTTGTTCCCAATTCAAACTATGCCTTTTCCAATGATTTTGGATGAATCGTCATTTCCAAAGGAGACTGATCTATCTCTTTCCTTTCATAATGTAAGAAACTTGTCTCTATCACCTATCATGTGTTTTGAACATCCATTGTCAACATACCAACCACGTTTCTTCTGTTTAACTTGTAGAGCGATTGTGCATTCTTCATTGCTATACTGATCTTGCTTTCTTATCCATGTCATTTTTCGAGGTTCTTGTTTGTGAATCTGTTGAGGTTCTTTAGGAGGGACTGTCATTCTGTAATTTTTGGCTATGTGTCCAAAATTGTTACATTTGTAACATTCCACTTCAGTTCTTAAAGATTCAAACCTATTGTAACTTCTTCTCTGTGTTTCATTATGTCTTCTTGAATAACCCCTTTGTGTATGGCTCTCAAAGTAGTTATTGTTCCTGTTGTTAGTTCTGCAATTTACAGCTTTATGTCCAAAATTATTACATGCATAACATAAACCAAAAAATATAGTTTGATACCTGGTAGTTGAAGATCTTATGAAAGGAGGTGCTCTTATGAATCATTCTTCTTCTTAAGGCCTGTCTATCTATTGTTGATTCTGAAATCTGAATCTTCTCGGTGGAGGAGTCTCACTGTAATCTTCCTTAAATATCTTTTTATCCCCTTTGATTGTTTCTGCATAGCTTTTTGGATTTGTTTCTTTCTCTGTTGTTTTGGAGCTTGATCCATTTTTTGTCTGATTGTATCCAAATCCGGACTTGTCAAGATAATATTTTTTACTGCTGATAATGTCATCCAAAACTTTTGAGCTATTCTACATATTTTTCTTTTGAATATCCTTTCTTAGTGTGACAATCTTTGCTTCCAGGTTTCCAATGATCCTGTCATTTCCTTCTAGTTGTTCTTTGAGTGATTCTTCAATTATTTTATCTTCTTCTATTTGAACCTTCAATTTTGTGATCATTTGTTCTAGTTCTTGAGTGTATTTTTTCTTATCTAGTTCTGCTTGTAGTTTCTTGTTTTTCTTCTTTTCTCTTCTGATAACTTCTATGACACTCATTAATTCTTCTCGGAAGTCAACTTATGCCTATTCAATTTCTTTTTCATATTCTTCTTCATATGCTTCTTCATATTCTTCTTCGGAGTCTTCTCTATTAGAGTCTTCTACTGCCATGATTAAAACTCTCCATGTTTCACTGCCACTGACTTCATCTTCATCTGATGATGATATTTCTTCTTTGGTGCAAAAGTTTTTCTTGAAAAATTTCTTTATAGTTCTTTTACCTTTATATGTTTGTCTGCCTTTTGACTAACCTTCATCATTTCTCTTTTTCTTATGAGGACATTTGTTAGCAAAATGACCAATACCATCACAATTAAAACAAATTAACAGAAGCTTACCTCTGTACCTATTGTTGATTTCCTTGTTCAGTCTTTTGATGAAGTTGGTCACGTATTCATCATCTTCTGAGACGTCGTTGTTGTTGCTATATTCTTCTTGATCATTTTTCTTTTTCTTTGATCATTTGGATGCTTTGAAGGCTACTTCATTTACATCTGGATTTTCCTGTTCAATTCTCATCTCATATGCTGTGAAGATTCGATGAATTTCGTCCATGTTTATTGAGTTTAGATCTGATCTTTCTTCTAGTGCTGATATCTTAGGCTTGAATCTCATAGGAAGAGATCTTAGTACCTTTTGAACAATTACAGATTCTTCGATTTCTTCTCCCAATTCTGTGATTGCATTCACTGTTTCATCGACTCGTAAGAAGTAAGTTGCGATATCTTCATCTTCCTTCATTTTTAGTTTTTCGAACTAACCTCTGTAAGTTTGAAGCTTTGCTGCTTTGACTTTTGAATCTCCTTCGTAAATATTTTGAAGCTTGTCCCAAATCTCTTTAGCATATTTACAATGTGCAACTTTGGTGAATACTGTATCACTGAGACCATTCAAAAGTGCATTTTATGGCTTTGGAATTATTCTCACTGAGTTTCACTACTTTTTCATTTGTTGGTGGAACTGTTGGTGCTATGTATCCATCTACAATTGATTGCCAAACTTGAAATCCCTGTGCCTATATATATGTCTTCATCGTTATGCTCCAAAAAACATATTTCTCCATCAAACTGTGGTATTCTATTTTTATACGAGTTGGTTCTCTCCATGATCTACCTTTCAGTGGTTACACTGATTTCTGAAGGAACCTGCTCTGATACCAATTGTTGGATTACTAAGAGGGGGGGTGAATCAGTAATAGCATAATTATAATCCTTTTTCTTCAAATGTTATATCAAGGTAGAATTATTATCCAATAATGAGCAGTAAGAAATAAACAATCTCACACATACACAATACACTAGTGTTTTACGTGGAAACCCAAATCGGGAGAAAACCATGGAATGTTTTTTATTATATGTCTTGAAGAATCACAATCATTGGAAGAACCAACTTCCTTTTTTTTCCAGCTACAACTGGAAGGAGGCTTCAACCCTCTAGTTTCTCAGGCTACAACCTGAGGGAAAATACAACTCTCCAATTGTCTGTCTACAACGAGAAGGAGGCTACAACCCCCAATGTTCTCCATCTACAACCACCTGTCATTGCCCCGTCCTTCCACCCTCAAGTAGAAGTAGAATGATGGAACCACTGTCACACTATCACTGTGAGATATATCGTTGTAAACTTGTACCAATAATTTTGAACCATGCATCAACCATGCATCAATTTGTACCTCAACCTGTAATCAACCTGTACCATAAACAAGTGCATCAACCATGCACCAACTTGTAATTAACCTGTACCATAAAAAAGTGCATCCAACCATGTACCAAGTATGTACAATCATGTTTCAACTACTCATCAATATGTACCAACATCATCAACTATACACATCATGTATATGTGCCAACTCATCAACTACTTGTCTCAACGATGTACTCAACATGTACCACAACCAAAATCTCTCATCAATTTCATCATCCAAATCTAATTTGTAGATCTATAATAGACTTGGTGTATATGATCACATTCCTACAAACCTTCCTTAACTTTAAAAACAAGAGACTAGCATTTTCATCAAGCTTTTCTTTAGTCTCACGTGCCTAGTTTTGGATTAGTCAACAACCCTAACTTGAAGTAATCATAAATTTGAACCTGTAATGTATAAAGATCTAAAACTAATATAAAATTTTCTTCAGTGTGTTCTATACAATTCCACCAAGTTTCACGACATGTAACCTCTCAGAAAAGGAGTTATAGCAAAAATGACATACCTTGTTGATTTTTGTCTTATTCTAGAGAGAGACCTTGTAGAGCATGCCCTACACAAAATATTTGATGAATTGATCTAAAAATGTTACACAGAATAATACGGAATGTCCCCTAACCAACACATTTGGTCTCACTAAAGTTGGATCTGTTATGAAGAAGTTATGACATTTTTACCCGAAACACTTGATTTTGGCTAGTATCAGGACTCGCCACAAACCCTATTTTCTACGAAGTGTAACTCCCAAAATACAATGACCCACAATCTGAATTTGTTACGATAAATAATTGGATATGTTTTCTCACTTTCATAGCAATTTCACGATCTGAATCATTATAGAAAAAAAGTTACAACAAAAATGGTGAGATGACCTATAAATAACATACCTTAGAAAGAACCATCAAAAAAATTTATCCTTCCTTGTATTTCGGCCTTCTTTTCTTCACCTTCACTCAGAATTACGGTTTAGATATCCCTAGTTACCTAAGACACCTATATATATTCAATATGATCAAGTGTGATTCAAATGAGAGAGCCTTGCCTCTTCTTTATACTCTCCAAGTAGCTTCCTTAAAAACATCTTCTAGGTCACTTGGCCCACTTTCCTTATTTTAGAGTTGGGTCCACTTCTAATTTCTCCATTAAATTTATTATTGAAATAATTTATTTTGTATTCACTTTGAAT
>ML779385.1:320866-343037 GCA_009831015.1 Picea engelmannii
CATCACTTCACTTTATTATTTACCTTTAAAATCTCTTAAACCACTTTGATTACTTTGACCTTTTGGGGCTTCTAGATGACATATGAGGGTCCTCCAACTTCGTAAGGCCATAACTCTCAAACCGTGAGGAGTTATGTGATGTTCTACATACCACCAGAAATGGAAAAACATGTAATGTCCACATAGAATAGTATTATCTGAAAATATATCATAACGCATATTGTTACCCATCAAACAAACTTGGGTCCATTACCCAAACCTGGGGTATCCAACTTCTCATGGCCATAACTCTCTAACCGTGTGAAATTATGTGACGTTCCACATACCACCGGAAATGACATGACAAGAACTATCCATCTAGGATATTTTCCTTGAAAAATTCACTTTCCTTCTTCTCATTATTTGATAATTAAGCATGGGTTCTCTTACTCCATAAACTGTCTTCCCGTGAGGGCTTTCACCATAAGGGGACCACTTTGGAGTTCATCCATATTTACTTCTTATCAACAATGACAAAAAAATAATGAGTCATATTTAGATCAAACAATATTGGGTCCATTACCCAAACCTTTGTGCTACGGGTCTTTCTTCAAGGGTTGACATCAATGACAACCAACCTTAATCAACACAATGAATAATGGATG
This sequence comes from Picea engelmannii, assembly GCA_009831015.1. Classification (NCBI taxonomy): domain Eukaryota; kingdom Viridiplantae; phylum Streptophyta; class Pinopsida; order Pinales; family Pinaceae; genus Picea; species Picea engelmannii. The sequence goes on from ML779385.1 coordinate 321,511, forward strand.
ACTATGATTGATTTAGTAACTAGATTACTATTGCACCATTGATTATGTTGATGTATGAAGGTTTTAGAAATCAATTACTCTTTCTCCATTCAATAAAGTCGATGTATGATTATTTAGTAGTTAGATTACTCCTGTGCCCTATAATGATGTAGATGTATGACTGATAATCTAGACTGGAGCCATGAGATGTGATTGATTAAGAGATTTATAAATCTCCATGTTCCTCAGAACATTCTCCAGCCCTGAGACCTTAAGTGGTCAAAATCAATCAGATGAATCCTGGGCTTGAGCGTTGCTTATGTGTCTTGGAGGTCCTAAACTTGCAAGGTAGGTTGGGTGGGTAGTTCGTTATTACTCAGTGACGTGGTTGATCATTTATTGTATTTTCTTCATTTGATTGTGTTGTGTTGAATATCGTTGGTCCTTAGGTTTATGCGTTGTTTATGTGTCGTTGTTAATTATGTTAGTGCCCCGAATGCCCCGATATTAAACTATGATGATGTGTATCTTGTGGTGTTATAAGTTATGTCATGATGATTTAATTTTCATAATACATTCTTTTTTTTTACATATTATATATCCTTGTTTGTTGTTGTAATGGAGGGGACGTTACATATGGTATCAGAGTGGGTTCAACCCCGCGACTTGGGATAATTATGCCTTCCACTGCATTAAACACTTGATTAATATTTTATCACTGATTAAATTTTAAATGTCTCCCTCTAGGTAATCATGGTTAGAGGACATCGTGGAGGTAGATGACATGGTGCTAGGGGAGGGGGTGTGATGCCTCTAGTAGCATCCACACCAGAGGGGTCTAACCCCACAAAAGAAGAACAAGTCATTGTATAGGAGCATATTTTTTTGGGGGATGTGGTTGTTTTGATGGGATAATTTCAGAGCATGTCAGAGGCCTTGATTAATTGACTAGATATATATGAGGCCAGGACGCCTGTACCCAATGAGGGTTCACAGTGTTCTCTGGAGGGTAGTCGTAGCATTCGTAGAGAACTCGAGATGGAAAAGTTTCCTGAGTTCATGGGTGCCACAGATGGCTCAACCGCCAAGGCATGGCTGGATAACATGGTGATGTGATTTGAAATTCACGACTACACCTCCAACATGAAGGTACGCATGGAGGTATTTTAGCTGAAGGGGAGCGCTCTTCTATGATGGAAGACACTCCTACCACAACTTAACATGGTCGTCGAAGACACGTGATTGGAATTGTTCGAGGACTGGTTTTGGGAGAGGTATTTGTCAGATGAATTCATTGAGCACCATCTCAATGAGTTCAACGCCTTATGACAGGGTGGTCATACAGTGCCCTAGTATGAGGCTCGGTTCATGGAACTTCTTAGGTATGCTCCACACCTGAACACAGAGAAGATGAAGGCCAACAAGTTTGTGTTCGGCCTTAACTTCAACATTCATGTGAAGGTGAGGATCCTAATGCCTCAAACGTTGCATGATGAAGTCTAGAAGGCCCTCATAGCTGAAAAAGAGTTGACAAGCGAGGGCAGGGCAGGACTTCTACAAGATCAACTAGACAGACGATGACAGGTGTGCAACAACATCATACACCAACAAAACATATGTCGAGAGGCTCCATGTTCATGACACCACGATGGTCGACTCCTTAGTAGAGGACTCCTTATAGGGGACCAATGAAACAACAACAACTTCACTCGCAGCAGTAGCAGTTTAGGCCTATTCAACATAATAGACTAGGAGCTCAGGCTAGTAGGCCAGTAGCTTCTACTTCGAGGACTAGGATTATTGGACCAAAGACTAGATGTTTGACATGTGGAGAGCCACATTACCAGTGATACTTTCTAGTTGAGAGGTCCAAAGCAGTCGGGTCAGCCGGACAAACTACAGTTGGAGATTTGGGCAAGGCCCACAGGTTTCATGAAGTGGTGAATAACCACCAGGCTGAGAACTAGTCCACTGTGTTCGAGACATCAGGTACAATTGTCGACCAAACTTTTAGTATTTTGATATATCCTGGTGCTACAAAGAGATATATTTCTAGTGCAACACTTAAAATAATTAAGGTAAGGGCAGTCGAGCATAACGAGTTTAGGTACATAGAAATGGCTTCGGGTGCCAAATAGAAGGTTGGAGGGAAGGTTACATACTTTCTCATTAACTTGGGAGATTTTGTAACAAAGTCTGACCTATATGTCACGATCTTAGGATCTTATGACATCATGATAGGTATGGACTAGTTGGAGTCACATGATGTGATACTCAAGTGTAAGACGAAATGGTTGAGTTTGACCAATGATGAGGGACAAAGAAGAATGATTGTAGGAAGAAATCAGGGAGTGTCATTGATGTTCATTTCTTCCCTACAACTACATAAGAGCATGCGCAAGAGATGCATGCTATATGAAATCTTAGCGCTAAATGAAAATGGTGAGGAAGAAGGATTAGAAAACCTTCTGGTTGTATGAGATTTTTCTGATGTGTTCCCAGAAGAGTTACCAGGATTGCCACAGGAAAGAGAGTTGTAATTTACCATTGAATTGAAACCTGGAATGGAACTGGTGGCAAGAACTCCTTATCGAATTTAGACACCTGAGTTATAGGAGTTGAAAATGAAACTAAAGGAGTTGTTGGACCTAGTAATTATATGTCCAAGTGTGTCACTTTGGGGTGCACCTGCTATTTTCATAAGAAATAAGGATGGGTTGTGCAGAATCGGTATTGACTACTGTCAATTGAATAAGGCAATGATCAAGAACCAGTATGTGTCGCCAATAATAGATGATTTGTTTGATCAAATGAAAGGCATGACTGTGTTTTAAAAGATCAAATTGAGATCAAGTTATGACCAATTACAAATTAAAGAGGAAGATATTCTTAAGACCGCATTCAAGACGAGGTTCGAAAACTACGAGTTTATCGTCTTACCATTTGGACTAAAAAATGCCCTGGGGGTATTCATGAGCTTGATGAATAAGGTATTATGCGAATACTTGGAAAAGTTTTTTCAAGTATTCATTGATGACATATTGATATATTATTGGATGATGGAAGAACATGATGAACACTTGTGCTTGTTACTACAGTGTTTACGAGAAAACAAATTATACGGGAAACTGTAGAAATGCTCTTCTTACCAATCGAGGATTCATTACTTAGGGAATGTTATATCTAAAGAAGGCATCGATGTGGATCCAGTGAAGGTAGAGGATATTATGGAATGTCCTATGCCGACAAATGTACCAGAAGTACGCAACTTTATGGGTTTAGCGGGATATTACCGACGGTTCGTCGAAGGTTTTTCAAGGATAGCAAATCTAATCACATAATTGCAGAAGAAAAACAAGAATTTTGTGTGGACCGAGAAACGCACAGAATCATTTGAAAGGTTCAAGGATTTTTTGACGACAACGGCGATACTAAAAGTCTTCAACCTAAACAAAGAATTATTGGTATGCATAGATGAATCCAAGGAAGGCATAGGCAGAGTCTTGATGCAAGAGGGTCGAGTGATCGCTTACATCTCAAGAGAATTAATAAATCATGAGGAGAACTACGCAAAACATGATTTGGATTTATTGGCCATTGTGTATGCCTTGAGAGTGTGGAGACACTATCTGATTGGATGTAAATTCGAACTAAAAACAAATCACCATGGATTATAGCACATCTTTATGCAACGTGACTTGAATGCGGGACAAAGGTGTTGGTCATAATTACTTAGAGAATACATTTTTGAGATCACTTACATTAAATGAAAGGTGAACAAAGTGGAAGATCCATTGAGTCAGAGACCATGCATATTCTCGGTGATACCCCTTCAAACGAATCTTTGAGAAAATATTCTAACTATACAGATCGATGATGACTGGTACAAAGAAGTTAAGGAAAATATAGGACAAGACACCATGATGGTACCAAAGATTGAAGGCTATACATTGGACAATGATGAACCGATGAGGTATAATAACAGGATTTACATATTTCCTAATGACAAATTGATAAAATTGATCTTAAGTGAAGCTCATAGGGTAGTATACATGGCTCGTCCGGGAGTCACGAAGATGAGGGTAGACCTTAAGACTTTATTATTCTAGAAAGGAATGAAAGTAGACATAGTTAGCTACGTGGAAAGATGTCTAGAATGTCAGCAAGTGAAGACTAAACATAGACATCTGGCAGGATTACTAAAACCACATGCTATTCCAGAATCGAAATGGGAGGTCATTTCGATGGATTGTATTGTTGGATTATCGCTAACGACAAGGAGGCATGACTCGATTTTCATTGTAGTTGACACTCTGACGAAGAGTGCACTTTTTATTCCCGTATGTACTATGTATCAGGTGCCATACATAGCTAGAGTTTTTATCAGCGAGATTGTAAGGTTACATGGTGTACCGAGAAGGATCATATTTGATCTAGGATCAATGTTTACAGGATGATTTTGGACTAGTTTACAAGAGGCCTTGGGGACACAACTAAACTTTAGAAAATCATATCACCCTGACACTGATGGGAAGATAGAAAGAATGAACCAAATTCTAGAAGATATGTTGCATATGTATGTGATGGACCAACATAAGCATTGGGAAGAGTTCTTTCCACTTTTAGAGTTTACGTACAACAAAAAACATCAAAGTACCATTAAGATGGAACCATTTGAGTTTCTTTACGGGTGACCATGTCAGAAGCCATTGAGCTGGGATTGACTTGAGGATAGGGTCCTGGTTGGACCAGAAGTGATCCAAGAAATGGAAGAACAAATGAAAATGATAAGACAATGGATAAAAGAAGCGCAAGATTGACAGAAGAGCTATATTGATGCACATCGCGTTGACCGCAATTATGAAGTTGGTGACCAATTTTTTTTGAGGGACAAACTGCTCAAGAGTTCAATCAACTTGAGAAAGGGTGCTTAACTCTCTCCTAGGTTTGTGGGACATTTCAAAGTTGTGGAAAAGAAGGGACCCATGGCCTATCGACTAGCCTTTCCTGATTCTTTGAGGTGTATGCACAATGTTTTTCATGTATCTATTTTGAGACATTATGTTAGTGATCCTAAACATGTGATTGACATGATTTATTTGTAGGTTTCGGATGAGGGTGCACTCACGACAGAGCCCATATGCATTTTGGACAATCGCATTTGAAATTTACAGAATCGAACAGTCGATCGGGTCAAGGTCCAATAGGACAATTACAGTCCACACTCGGCTACTTGGGATGACACATATGATATCCGCCAACAGTTTCCATATTTATTTGAAAGTTTAGACATATAGATATTGTTAGATTCTTTGTTTATTGCATTTTATATACTATACAACTTCAGGATGAAGTTTAAAACAAGAGGAGGTTTAACATCCCTCTCTTCCGAGCACATGTTATTGACTTATTATTTGAGTACACTTGTGTGTAATTGATCCAATTATAATATATGTTTATTTGTTTTTCTTATGGATTATTATTATGATGTTGATGGATTATGATTTATGTTGTTTGATGTATGCATGTTGACAGATGTTATTGACTAGTTTCCCTGGGTGTGAAGGACACATGAGGGATTGTGGATGTCGAGGGAATCAATGGACCCCCTTGGACTCCATATTGAGTCACGGAATGGATTTTATTGGTTTGAGTATTTCATTTATGCATATGTGACCTATGATCGTTCATAACTTATGATTTTATATATGGATCGTTGACAATATTTTGTTGATGGATATAGGATGATGATTTCTTTCTAATATGACTTACATAAGGAGTAGAGGGGCAATGGAAATAGACCAGATATTGAGGGAGAGGTGTGGATGTGTCCCTTTCACAACATAGTATCACTCTCGCTGTGGCTCAAATTGTAGGTTAATGGTTACCTAGTTCGAGAGGTCCATGATGTCGTGAGGGAAGACTGAGATAGTATCTCACGAAGTTTCTAAAGGGCGTGCAATAAGCTAGATTTCTTATTCCTTATAATCCCTTAGTCTATCACAAGGTCACCCGAATGGAGTGTTGACTCCAGGGGTTGGAAAACTGCCAAAATGAGTCAAAGGCGAGTGGCACCCTTGGAGCACAGAGTGCATCTTGAAGGCCACGTCACGTAAATAAAAACAAATATTAAGTCAATGAATATAGCTGGCTTAGAAAACCCTAAGAGATTAATTAACCTTGTAAAATATTGTGCAGGGCCAGATCAATCAATTAATTAATTAATTAAGGAATGAAATTATTAATTATAAATCCCTATAAGTGTCTAAGCCTTTGCAAATAAAATTTAATTAATCCTAAGTATAAGTTTTGTAAAGAGGCTAAACTGAAATCAATAACTAAAGAAAAAGGGGAATGAGGTAAATAATTTCAATAATTAAGTAAATTGAAATAATCCTAGTGATTTTATTTAAGGCACATAGGTGTAATAAATTATTAAAAGGGATTTTTTTAAGTAAGAAATAAACATAGAGGAGAGAATGTGTACTCATAAAAAGGAATCTAGATTCTAGTTCACACTAGTCTAACTAATGAAGAATTCTATTTTAACTCAACTCAGATTTAGTAAGGCGCCAATCATTAATTGGAAATAAGGGGAATAAAGAGACAACTAGGAGTGATTCAAGGAGCACTTTTAGGAAGGGTGAGAGAAATTAAATTTTATTAAAATAAAATTTGGTTTTACTTGTGCAAAATAGGGAAAGGGTTACAAGTGTAAGGGGGAAATAATTCTAAATTATATAAATTAAAAAATGAATTAATTGTGCAAGTGGGGATGAGTTATGGGAAAATTCTATAAAACAAATGGCTGAGATGAGAAATGGATCACACATAGGTTATTGGTAAAGTTATGCTGTAAAATGTTTGACTGGTTTTACTTGTTAGAGTTAGGATACCCAACATGAGAGAGAGTGGTGTCTCTGGGGGGGTCAGCTCTACAGGATACCATAGGTAGTTTCAACTACTGTTTCACCAAAACAATTCCACAAGGTAATCTCTCATACTACAAAATCCATTCTCTTCACAATCTGTTCAAAAGGTGAACATATGGACAATGCAACCACTGCATCCTTGGCCTAAGACCTTTATATCCAACAGAGGAAGATTGTAGAAGAGAAAGAAGATATTGTTTCTTCACCTGCAAGGGTTCCTACACACTTCCTAGTCAATTCATACAATAGGTTGGTGGAACAGATTCAACCCTGCCAACAACATGCTCATGATAGCATTCAACAATCTAAGCAACACAAGTTCTCCAACAAGGGAAGTAACTGACCAAGATTAAGATTTAGCAAACGCTTTCCCCTCTCCCCCAGGAACTCAATGAAATGGAGACCATTGCTTCCTAAGGAGGGAGGATTGATCCAGGTGGATATCGATGGCCACCCACCTATTCCAACTGTCTTAAAACAATTCCAAACTTCTAGGGCCATTTTGAGGGCCTAAACAATGTTTTTTTGCGATCGGGCCCAGGAAAACTACCATGAAAAAAACAAAAATCACTTGTTGTTATAGTGAAACTCATGCAGGAGTTCACTCTTTAGGACAGACAACCCGACTCTTCAATATTCTACTCCAAATATGCTACAGAATTCACCCTCCATGGCTGCTCCAACTCGTATGGCGTACTGAGCCATCAAATATAGGCCACACTACTTCTAGAACACCCTGCAATATGTTCTAATACCAATTTGTAACATACTCAGACACCAACACAGCCTAGGCATACCCACCACACCCAAGAACCTACTTATTGAGCCAATTCAAAATTTACGATACCAAACAACTAAATAAAGAAACATGAAATAACACATGGAATCATCAATATTCATGTTAAATTAAGAAAGAATGAAAAATATTCCATTCACAACAATAACCAACAAGTAGGAACATTATTAATACATAACTCAGAGATAACAATCAATACACAGTGGAAATAATTACGTATAAGTAGAGAAACAAATGACAAAGAGAACTTATATTTAACAAAACTATTCACCAACTATTTTCATACTAAGGACATTCCACCCAACCTTAGAGACTATTGCTACAAGTCTCAATAGCAATCCATTCCCGAGATAGGGCTATGAATCCATGAGTACATGTTCTAGGGAAACACTCAACTTCCCAAACCAATTAGCACTCAAGGTCTAAAAGATTTGTCAACACACAACAGTCCAATGTACACCATCTCTCTTCCTCCCATCATACGCCACCGAAGAGAATGAACCCCCTCCACATCCACAAATTCCCTTAGTTTTTCCACCTCCTTCTAGTGCTCCACTATATCTGGTCTAGAATCTCAATGTTGGGACTCTCACGATTCGCAGCTGTGAACAAGGTTATCAACTGCCAATGCATCCATGCACTTAGGAATTAATTGATGGAAAAAAATACAGGAGTAATTCCTACAACCAACCAACCATGGTTGTTATTCCCTAACAATTCATTTCCTCTTTTCCCAGGGAAAAACAAGAACAAGATAGAAGAGAGAATTAGAGAGAAAAATCGCCTCGAAATGAGTTTGGTTCACTATGAGATGGTTAACCCCTTGAACTACCCAAATGAATGAACAAACCCCAACGATAATCAGGAAGAGGTATTCTGTATCAAAACACTCCAAGGCCAGTGTGTTCTCCCCAAGAGACTCATATGCCCCCTCATATTCCCCCCAACACAAACATGGGTGATAGTTAATTAAACAAAGAATAAAGGTTTAGCTCCTTTGTTCCCCCCTCTCTCATGTAATCATATCCCTCTATAACTCTTTTCCTTGTCCATCCTGCAGCCAACGATATACATTTAATATTAAAGTGTTCAAAGCATTACATTCTCATAGGCACTTTGACCACTTTCAATTTTTATACAAACTTCGAGCTTTCATCAACTAAACAATTACATTATTAAACTGAGGACTCAAAATTGGGGTATTACATTCCCCTCCCCCTTATTTTTGCACTGTCCTTAGTGCATATACAAAACAAAGAGTAAAATATCAAAATTATTCAAAAAGTCATAGGTACTCTACCCACATGGCATCTTCATGCTCCCAACTAGCATCTTCAGGACTGTAGCAGTTCCATTGAACTTTAACCAGTTCTATGACTCAATTATGGATCACTTTGAATTTTCTATCCAATATGCACATCAGTTGGACTTGAAAGTACCCCTCTGGATCCACTTGAATCAAATTCAAATCAATAACATGGTTAGGATTATGCACATACTTTCTCAACAAAGAGACAAGAAATTCATTATGCACATTCATGGAAGCAAGCAATGCAAGCATGTATGTAACTATCCCTATTATGTCCAATATCTCAGATGGACCACCGAATATGATGGCTATCTTTGTACAACTACCCAAATTTAATGATATATTCATGGGATTCACTTTGAAAATCACATGCTCCCCTACTTTAAATTCTCTAGTTGTAATATTATTATCTACATAACTATGCTATCTATCTTGTGCTACTTTCAGATTCTACTTAATTTTAACCATTTTTTCTTCCATATCCTTGAGAAATTCTATCCCTGGTACCACTATGTCTGTTGGGTTGTCCCAACTCAATGGAGTATTTCATTTTCTCCCATACAACACTTTAAATGGGCTCATCTTCAACAAAGCTTGGTACCCATTATTGTAGGAAAACGCAAGCAAATGAAAACAATCTTCCCACTTAGATGGCTTATCCATCACATACATTATCAACATATCTTCAATTACTTGGTTGACCCTCTCTATTTTCCCATCTGAATGTGGATGGTATGTTCTACTAAAGTTCATATTTGTACCAAATCATTTAAATAATCCCCTCCAAAAGTTTGAATTAAAATTTGTATCTATGCTTGAGACAATTTCGTTAAGAATTCCATGCAATCTAGCAATATCCCTCATGTAAATTTATATAATATTAGTTTTTGTATGAGTCATTTTCACAGGAACAAAATGGGAAGCTATTTCCAGTTTATCAACAACTACATTTATTGAATCATGTTTCCTTGTTGTCCTGAAAAACTTACTGATAAAATCAATGGTTACCACTTCCCATTTCTTTTATGGATTTGGCAATGGTTGTAGAAAACTCGCTATGTGTCTATGCTCAACTTTCACTCTCTAACATTCCATACATCTAGCAATGTAATTAATAACAACCTTCTTCATCCCATACCAAAATAATTTGCTTCTTACTGCTACAATTGTTTTCTGGTAACTAGGATGTTTGTCATATGAAACATTATACATTTCCTTTAACACCAAATTACTAAGTTCTTCGGGACAATGAACACAAACTCTATTATTATGCATAATTAATCCATCATATTTAATCCCATACCCTTTTAATTTTTGTTGTACATTCTCTTGTTGTAAATTCTCTTTTACATGTAGGTAATGTTGGTCCATAACAACAACATCCAAAATTCTTCTCTTTAGATCTACCTGATGCATACTAATTGTTGTAGCATGCATGAGATGTACTCTTCTACTGAGTGCATCAAAAAAATTGTTTTCCTTTTCTTTGATATGCTTGATGTCAAATTCATACTCACTTAAAAATTCCAACCATCTTGTTTGTCTAGAGTTCAAATTTGATTGTTCAAAAAGGTACTTCAAACCACTATGGTCTGTCCTTACTTCAAACGTCTTCCCCGTTAAATAATTCCTCCACATATTCAAGGAATGAAGTATGGAAGCAAGCTCCAAATCATGTGTGTCATAGTTCCCTTCATGTTCTTTAATATTTATGGACTCATAACTAATTCCATGCCCAGTTTGAGTGAGGACTCCACCAAGTCCTTCTTTCCATGCATTTATACAAACTACTAAATTCTCTTTTGGGTTAGCAATATTCAAAACAGATGCACTAGTAAGTAATTATTTCGACAAGTTAAAATTTTATTCACACTCTGATGTCCATACACACTTAGTTCCATTATTTTTTAAAGAAGTGATGGGATGAACAATATTAGAGAACCCTTCTATAAACCTCTTGTAGTATCTAGTTAATCCCATAAAAGATATGACTTATGAAATATTCTTGGGTGTTGGCCATCCTCTAGAGGCTTCAATATTCTATGGGTCCATTGTTATGCCTTGTTATGAAATAATGTGCCCCAAAAAATGGATATGTTCTTGGTTAAAAGAAAACTCGATTAGCTTGGCATAAAGTTGATGTTCCATTAATACTTGCAGTACCAACCTCAAGTGAATCGCACGTTCTTCCTCTGACTTAGAATAAATAAGTATGTCATCCAAGAACGCAATGGAAAACATATCCATATGATTTATGAATATGTCATTCATTAAGCACACAAAGACAACGGGTGCATTGTACAATACAAATGGCACCATTACAAATTCATAATGTCCATACCCAGTTCTAAAATTTGTCTTACTAATGTCTTATTCCTTGTTTCTTACTCGATGATATCCTAATCTCAAATCTATCTATCAAAATATATTTTCTCCTCTTATCTGATCAAATATCTCATCAATTCTGGGTAGAGGGTATTTGTTCTTCACAATGTCTTTATTCAATTGTCTAAAGTCAATAGATAGTCTCAATGTTCCATCCTTCTTTTTAACAAAGAGTATTGGTGCTCCCCAAGGAGAAACACTTGGGCATATGTACCCTTTCTTCAACAATTTTTCCAGCTACATTTGTAATTATTTTAACTCTGGTGTACCCATTCTATAAGGATTTTTTGATACCGAGGTAGTTCTTGGTACTAAATCAATTGAGAAATCTGTGGTAATCTGGGTATTTCTTGGAATACATCTTCAAATTCTTGCAATACTAAAAGGTATTTAAGGCTTGGTTCCTTTGTATTTTATGGTTCTTATACATGATATTCATACAATTAACAACCTTTCCTAAAACATCTCTTTTGTTATAACCTTGGCTGAAATCTCCATTATAGAAATGGGTCTCGCAATTCCTTTCACAAAGCTTTGTTTTCCTTCTTCATCAAGGCATGTAAATGTCTTGTCATGACAATCCAAGACAACATGATTTTTTCCAACCAATCCATACCAATTAGGATATCATAATATCCTAATGGTATGATATTTATATAAACAATTGTATTTACTCTGTTTAGATTGATTGGACAGTCTCTAACTGTATCATTAATCCTTGTTTTGGGTCTAGTGGCTAGATGAACCAAAATTTGTTTTTCAATCTTAATTTTTTCGAAATATAATTTGTCCACTAGTTTAGGATCAATGTAATAATGAATTTATCTTTATCCAATTAAAATACCAATAGGATTATTAACGATCTTACCTTCCACTTCGATCATATGGGATTGGTATTATTATTGTCGATATTATAAGGATAAATATATTCTTGGAATACATCTTCCCATGTCTTCTATTGTGGTATGCTCTTGGAGATTTGTATGGTATTCATTTCATCTTATCTATGAGGGAAATCCCTGTGCATGTGATCCTCTTTGCACCCCAAACATTTGATTGGTGGTCTCTCCATTTTCCTAAGAAGTCTTCCCTCTTGGATTCATCATTAACAAAATTACCTTGGTGATTTTTATTAGGGTTGTTTCTATTGAAAGAAGGTTTGAATCCCTTCCTTCTATGATCATAATTCTCCCTCTTCTTGTCCTTCCAAGACTTTTGAAAGATTCTCTAACCTTGATTTTCTCATATAGGTACTTAGTCTCTCTAGTGGTTTCTTTCAAAGTTTTAGGTTCATCATATTGAGTTTTATCTTTATAAAATGATGGAAATACACTAAAAAATATATGTATGTTTACCTTATCATCCTTGATAAATCCCACACACTCAATAAATCCAAATAATTTATACTTGTATTGTCCCTTGGTCATACTCCCCAACCTAATTTCAAAGAACTCTTGAATCTTCTTTTCATAGTAGTGTTTTTAAATATATTCCTTATGAAAATACCTCTTGAAATACTTCCAAGTGATCATGGTCTGATTAATTTGCTCAACTTGCTTCAACTAATCCTACCACATAGCATCTTTTCCATGCAAATGGTCAGTGATGATTCTGGCTTCACTCTGCTCCTGTGACCATTAGATTCTATCTCAACATTTCCAACACTGATATTTTGACCTTTGTCCTCTCTCTCATGATTGAAGGATCCCTCTCCTTCCTCCATTTCCCAAATATGAATTCTTAGATTTAATTGATGTGTTTATACCCTTAATTTTGCAAGAAAGTGTGCACACAAAATAATTTATGTTAAACAAAAAGAATAAACATGTATACACTTTTTTGGAAAAAGGAATGTAAAAAATTATTATTATTTTTGTTTCTTAAGGTCACCAGTCATCTTCTTCCCACTTGAATGTGATATATACTACTCAAAAAAATGTTTTGTATGCATAATTGGATTCCTTTATCTGAAATCTTTCCAACAACTATTTGTTTTCCCAATTCCAAGGTTAGAGCAAAATTTTATGCCCTTCTAAAGTTTTTTGAGCATTTTCCTTTAGAAAGAGTCTTTCAAGTTGATGTGGACTCCATAGGGACGCCTTCTACAAGTGTTTTATGACATGTAAAATTACTTCATTGTTGACATGGTGTTATTGTGGAGGATGGCATGGAAGCTAACATGGCCACCAACCCACTGGGATATCAGTCAACGAGAACGAGACCGAGAAATTTTGGGGGTCTGATATAGGGTCATTGAGCCATCGGCCCACCAAGGTTTCAAAAGTCCATGTAAATCCATCCAACAAGACAATCTAGGGTCTACCCAATCCATAAATCCACCATGGCACTAGGCCACCTAGATGTCAACTAAGGAATGAGGTTGGGGAACTTTTGAGGGGTCTGAGGGTCTGATGTAATGAACTCTCTTTTGAGCTTATGTTTGAATATTTGTGAACCAAATCTCTCATTCCATATATCCTATGACCAACATTTAAAGGAACTGGGGTAGGTGGTCTAACTAACACCTAAACACATGAAACCTTATCCTTCTGAAACGTGGGCTAACCATGGTGCTACACGTGTCACTGACGTGAAACTCACATGGCTTTGATGAGGGCGATGATGTGGCAATGATCACTAACCAAATTTTTTTTGTTGATATATTCCTATTTGACATGACATCCATATGGACCCCTTCCTTGTGTGTTAGATGTGGCAGATAATGTGGCCATCGACCCACCAAATCAACTTCCATATTTCATGTTCTTGACTCTCATCTAGTCTAACCACTGAGCCACCGACCCACTGGGGTACTAGGATTTCAACATGGGAACTAGGCTTGGATACTTCCAAGGCGTATGATATGGGCCCACCATCCCACAGGGTGCTCCTCGCAAGTTTTCATACCATACTTTCTTAACAAGATTCTGGTCTCCAGCCATCGATTCCAAGTAAAAGTTTACATTGAGCAAGGGCTCCACGGGTTTTTGTGACTCTCTTTATCTCACAAAAATAATGAAGGGTTATATTTATCTTATAAATAGTTCAATCAAGTGTTTCCCCATGCATGTGGCATAAAGGAGAGAATGCCCATCATGACTCAAAAGTGGAGATCCATGTGAGGATGAGATCAATGGTCGTTGAGGTTGTCGGTTGCATTTCCATTCATGGATTTGTTAAAATATCAGTTATGAGCATATCTTGGAATCATTCAAGTCCCTAAAATCTTATCTTGTTCAGGCGTATGGCCAAACTCTCATGCTCCTCCTCTTTTCTCCCACATTTAACACATATAGAAGTAAAACCATTACGCACAACAATATCAATATCCAATTTCTCATCTAAATCATGATCCAACTTTCCCATTCCACTTGAGCCATCAACTAATTCAAATAAAACCTTAAGAATTTCTATAGCAGGTCCCTTCAAAGGCCCAATGTTGTAAACCTGCAGCTCTCATACCAATCTGTGATGTACCCAACCATCAAGGTTGGGATACACTGCTTCTAAAATTCCCTTTAAGGTGATTTAATACCAATCTGTAACGTACCCAACCATCAACACACGCCAATTACGCCCACCACACCCAAGAACACACTTCTTGAGCCAATTCAAAATTTATGATACCAAAAAATTCAATAAAGAAGCATGCAATTAACACATGCGATCATCAAGATTCATGTTAAACAAATAAACAATGAACAATATTCCATGCTTAGTAATAACCAACAAGTAGGAACATTATTAATACTTAACTTAGAGATAATAATCCAAACACACTAGAAATAATTATGTATAAGAAGAGAAACACATGACATAAAGCATTTATCTTTAACAAAAATAATCCCCAATTGGATGCAGACCAAGGAAGTTCACCCAACCTTAGGCACTATTGTTCCTAGTCTCAACAACTTTCCACCCCCAAGATAGTGCTATGAATCCACAAGTACATGTTCTAGGGTGACACTCAGCTTCCCAAACGAGTCAAAACTCAAGCTCTCAAAGGTTTCTCAACACAAAAAAATCCAAAGTACATCATCTCTCTTTCCCCCAACAAACACCACCCAATAGAATAAACCCCTTTCCCTGTCACACAATCCCTCAAGTTGTCCACTTCCTTCCAGGGCTCCATTACATGTGGTCCATAATCTCAATGCTAGGACTCTTAGGATTTATACTTGTGAAAAATGTTATCAAATGTCACTCCATCCATGCACTCAAGCATTAAGTCATGGCATAAAATGCACTAGTAATTCCTACAACTAACTGACCATGGTTGTTGTTCCCCAGTAATTCATTTCCTCTTTTCCCTTGGAATAATAAGAAGGATATAGAAGAGAAAATTAGAGAGAAAAATCCCCCCGAAACAAATTTGGTTCAAAATGAGATGGCCAACCCATTTAACTACATGAATGAATGAACGAACCCCCAAGACAATTAAGAATATGGATTTTGTATCAAAATGCTCCAAGGTCAATGTGGTCTCCCCAAGAGACTCATACAACCCCTTATATGCCCCCCAACTTAAACATGGGTGATAGTTAATTAAAAAAATCATAAAGGTTTATCTCCTCGATTTCCCCCTCTCTCTTGGAATCATATCCACCTATAACTCATTTCCTTATTCATCCTGCAACCAACGATGTAATTTTATTATTGATGTGTTCAAAAGAATTACATTCTCACATGCACTCCAGTCCCTTTTAGTTTTTATAGGAACTCTAACCTTTCATCAAATAAACAATTACATTATTGAACTAGGGACTCAAAAATAGGGTATTACAGTTCCAAATCCCTTCGTCATTTCTCTCTTCTTGTTGTTCATGCAAAACATTGATTGTCTAAAACTATTGTCACTACCCATGAAAATTTCCTCTCTTTGTTTGCTTGATTGACTTACACGCTTACCCAAGATGATTGTACTCAACCCCCATGCTCTCAATAACTATGGGATGTGACTTCGCAAACCCACTCTCTTCCATGCGTTCAATGATTGGGTTCTTCTATACTCAAGAAAAAATTAGAAGTTTAATAGATAATGATAAATAAATTCAGGAATGTGGGTTGAATTAATATACATGGGTAATCACCCCCTTGGACCCCTCTCTTAGACATTCTCTTAGACCCTCCCCTCTCATGTGGATTAATTCATGATCTAGATTACATCATTATATTTTTTTTATCATGTATCTAGATCCTTTCATAGTGGAAAAAATTAGAGGATTAAACTCGCAGGGACATTTTAGTGGCAAGTCCTAGCTTGGAAAAATGGGGGAAGAAACTTTCGAAGCCATTGTGAGGCATTAAATGAATTTTTGGGGGGTTTTTGTGTTTGAAACTTGGGAACACCCCTTTGAAATTCTTTCACACTCCAATACCTTTCCAACAGTGTAGACTATGCATCAATCATAGTTTGTATGGAAACGTTATGCCTCCTGCAAGTTGACCTACCTTATTGACCGCAGTGGTACGAAAGGATGCCATGTCGTCCTCCGTTACTCACACATATGGGGATAGCCACAAATTTAATTTTAATAAGATTCTATAAGGTCCAAAACACTATCACAATTGAGGGTTGAGGAAGTAAAAAAACCTACCCCTATATGGATATCAGGCTATGTTAAATATTGATCCACTAGGAAGAGAAGGGGTTCCCTTATTTTGCATTGTATTTTGTTCCATAGTTGATAAAGTCATACAAGAGTGGTATTTTGTGAGCATAACAAAGGATGAGAGATTATGTAGCATCCATACAGGCCACATTTCAAAGGAAACTCCACAGAGAGTGTCTATTTCTTTGTACTTTTATCATTTATATACTAGAGAAAAGAGAGCAGAGAAGCTTCACCTTCTAGATGGGTTTTCTCCTATATTGGATTTACCAAGTTATATATCCTGTTCATTTGTGGATGGTGTGATTGTATTTTATTGTTCTCTATTTTCCACATTTTATCTATTTCATGCATAAGTAGAAAATTAGTAACTAAATATTCTGGAGATCTAAAGAAAAAATAACCTTAATAGTGAAGATTTTAGTATTTTATTAGATTTGTTGTGATGAAATTTTTCAGTGCAATATCCAGGGAAGTTTACAAATGAATTTGTCTCCCATCTTTGTCCATATCCCCCATTAGTTGGCATCACGTTTTATTATTAAAATTCAAAAATATAATTTTCATATAAATCACTTTGCCATAGACACACATTATATCTACATTAAGCATTAATAAAAATGTGGATTATAGTGGGGACATTACAGGATCCAACCAGGTGTGCATTATGTCTTTCTAATTCATAGTTAATTCAACATCTTTTTCTAGAATGTGATTATGCCAAAAGTGAGTGGTGAGATTCCTTCTCGGAAATACGAATAAGAATGTAAATTCCAAAGAGATGGAAGGAAATTTTCACTCAATGGGTGAAAAATTATCAACGGATGTTGAAAAACAAACCCCTTTTAAAAAGGCTATGGACAACCCTTCCAAATACACATCCTAGAAAATATGGATGGAACAAAACAAGGAAATTTTCAAGCAAGAACTTGATCCTCCTCTCAGATTTGTAGTGAAGGAAAAGGGACTCCTAGCAGAACATATTAATACCAAAGGGAATAATTTTCTATAAAATCATTATTGGGAGGAAGATGAACAAATATGGATTTGATAGTTCTACATTTCCCCTTTCTCAATTATAAAAATAGACATGAATCCTTCTCCTAGATCAAATTAGAAACTATGAATGGCTATAATCCATTTTCAACAATGGATATCAATGCAACATTCTTTCATTTTGTTCTTCAATGGTGCATCGAAAAATAACCTAGGGGTTGTAAGAAAGGGATCCTCATTGATCTCGGAGGGAAACACGAATTGTGTTATGATTGGGGCTTACAAACGGTCTCTAGTAATGAGGTAGAATACTATTCAATACTTTAGGCACTAAGGTTAGCGGTTGAAATTATTATCCATGATCTAATCATCTTGGGGATGCTAGCATAAGTTTTAGGTCTATGATCAAGAAAGGCCCCACTAACCATGTAATTAACTCAATCCCGACTAGATCACATTATCAGGTTTAAAGATCCAATGAATTTCATTCTTTCATGTCCTCCATAGCCACAATAAGAATGTTGATGTAATGGACAACATGGAAATAAAGATAAATTTTGGGGTGCTATAGGTTAATGGGGTCCAAACTACCCAAGTCATACCTTAATTCCTAATTAAATGATAAATACCTCGATCATAAATCACCACGTGTCCCTCATACATGAACTCATCCACTGATAGTAATAAACATGAAGATACCCAACACCCCCTAACACATGTTTAAGGCTACCAGGATGGGAAGTATTGAAGTCATGGCTTTATTCTTCATTCAGGCACATGGGATATTACAAGTCAAACAATGGGGCATCATGGTCCTCTATATTTCTCTTTTTATGTTGGTTTTCAATCTATTTTTCACTTGGTTGTTTCTTAATTAGTTAAATTTTCTTAGAGCACGGCTTCGGTTTAGTCATGTCCCTACTACTTCTTGACACAATGGATATATTTTTAAGATTGAGTTTCTAAGATATAGATTTTCGAGGAAAAAAATTGGTACTTGTATCCTGGTTCTGAGTTCAACATTTCCATTGGTCTACTCTCAACTTTCATTTTGGATTTCAAGTAGACTTTTGGTTTTACATTTTCATTTTGTAAAACTTTCAATTACCCTATTCTCTCTCTACTACTACTCAATGTCTTTTTTGGGGAATGACATATTTTGTTCCTTAGAAGTGGTGTCAAGTTTCTCATCATTTATACTACACGCGTTGTTTCATAGGTTCACTTGCATGCTGATAGAGGCCACTCCACTTAGTTCCTAGTTAATCTACCCATACTTTATTTTGAATTAAGATTAGAGGCTAGTCATTCCTGAGTTCCTTTCCACCTATTCACTTGCACACTATGGATCGTGATTTAATTAAGCTAAGAAGAGTCTTAAGGTCTCGTGAAGATATGTTACAAGGGAGCATAGCCTCTATTATCTCTCTCATAGCTAAATTCTATGACTATGAACAACATTATATGGTACAATTCTCAAAAATCATGAATACCCTTATACAAGTCAAGTAGCAATTGGCCATCCTTGAGATGGAGTATCATTTTTTCAAGAATTTGGTAGAAAATTTGAGCAAAGATGCACACTTAGTGGCTTCTAACTAGAGGATTCATAGCAAGGGGAAAATAAGGATGAGAACATGGTGATTCAGATGATAGAACCCATGGACATTGTAGATTAGGAACTAACATGCAACAATACAAGACTAGATGAAGAAGAAAGCCATTAATTTTTCCAATGGACATTAGTAAACTATGTATAATATTTTGGTCAGATGAACTTTGTTGCAACCATCTTTTATAATATAATTTTACCATCCTTATTTAAAAGAAAAACACCTTCTAGAAGTTTATCCTTGTAGGATTGCCTACAAATAATGTTCCAACAAGAAAGTTCATTATTCACCACTAACTACATCCTAAATTTTTATGATTATGTAGTATCTTTGTTGAGGTTCCCACCATTTTGATATGTGGGTCAACAAATATTTTGTTAAACTTGCATATTTAAGAATAATAACATGTATATCGGTATGTCCAACCCTTGCATCAGATCTTATGATCTTTGAAATGTTAGGTTGGGTTTTTAGATACACTATCCTTTACTTCAGGGATGATTTTAAGGATGGAAATTTATTTTAAAATGTAGAAACCTTGGAGAATCTTCCTAATGCTTCATATGTCAACTATAAATGTTTGGAGATATTTTTGTAAAAACTATTCAAATTTCTAAGTATTTTATATAGTTTTTATAAACTTTTGGCTATTTTTAAGTTAAAATAATTTTATCCTATAGAATTTGGGCAAATCATTTTTAAAATAGCGAATCTCATTTTTGGAAAAAACATGGAAAATTAGCCCTTGCTTTACTTTTATCTCTTTCATGAAGTTTTTAACATTCAATAATATAGTATCCTTTTTCAACTTGTTGTATTTGATTAAACTACATAAGGTTTGTGCTTTTGCAACCACTAATAGTTGTTAAAAAAAAAGTTGTGGAAATATCACAAACACATTTTCATATAGGATGAGAGAAAAAATTGGGCCCCAACCCTTCAATTTTTGTTGTAATAATGTTTTATAAGAAGACTTTATTAAATTGAATATCATAATGACTACCAATTTGTCTTAACATTCTTTATGTATTAACCTCCTCTTCAAATTATTCATTAATTAATATTATGTAATAGTATCTTCTTCAATTTATTCATCAATTCTATATTATTCTTTTCCATTGATAAAGTCCATTTTATCTTTGTATTAATTTATTCATCAATTTTATATTCTTCTTTTCCATGGATAAAGTCCATTTTCTCTTTGTATCATGTGTATCAACATTACTATTTAAACCCTTTTGCCCAACATCTTCATTTGTATCTTCAATTCTCAAACATTTTTATATGTTCTTTTTTTTCCATGCTTTTTCTTATTTTTTCATTATAAATATCATCATTTCTATTCAGATGAGATTGTTTGGACACCTTATTTTACTAACCATGTTTACAAAATCCTTTTATCTTGAAAACTCTAAATTTATCTTTTTGCAAAGAAGGAATTCAACGTTTTACAAAATGTTTATATCTCTAAAATTCTGAATTTATATTTTTTCCAAAAAAGAATCCAACATTTTATAGGAAATAAAAAATAACATAATATCATAAAATTTTAAATAGAAAAAACAAATATTTTTAGTTCTTACGTTTATCATCACATAGAGTGAGAAGAGATTTAGACAGACTTCTTTGATCACGTGATAAGTTTTTCATCTTTACGCCTTAGCAGCCTTGAAAAATTTAATAATCGTTAAAGATTGCAATAAATTGATGATGATGATGATGATGATTAACGTCCACTAAGACCTAATTGGTCTATCAGAAATTAAGAGGGTAAGTGATTACTTGTGATTCTTTAGAATTTTGTTTCTGTGCTCGAAAAGCATTAAGAGAAGATTTCCAAGATCACCATACTTTTGTTGAGTTAGGAGGTTAGGAAGGTTGGTAGTGTGATCAATATTTTGAAAA
>ML779385.1:343371-359444 GCA_009831015.1 Picea engelmannii
ATCATAAGGGATCTTATTAGATTTAATAATCATGACCTTAGTCTTATCAGTATTAACAGTCATACCCATATTGGAGCAAAAATCCTTGAGGATTCTTAGTTGGTTTTCAAGATCATGGGGACTCCTTGCCATAAGAACGATATAATTGGCATAAAGAAGAAGATTGATGACTATACCAGTGAGTGTAGGGCCAACACAACCTGTTTTTTCCAAACATTCTTCTAATTTATCAATGTATATGCCAAAAAGGGTAGGGGACAAGGGAAAACCTTGTTTGACTCCGATATTGCAGTTAATCTCTTTTGACCAGCCCTCAGTGTTTTTAAACCTAGAAATAACGTTCTCATACATCCTTATTGCAGGAGCCCTCAACTCAAGAGGCACTGTTATCTCTTCCAACCTATTCCAAAGGTTTTTCCTAGGAACCATGTCAAACGTTTTCCTAAAGTCAACAAAACAACAAAAAAGACTGGATTTAGTATTGCAGAACTCCTTTGCAATGATCCTAAAGGTAACAAGATGGTCCACAGTTGAATGATATCTCCTAAACCCGGCCTGACCTTTAGCTCTTTTACTGTGACTTTCTAGCCAAATGCTAATCTTCTTTTCCAAAATAATTCCATAAATCTTGGCTAAAATCGGGCTAATCATAATGGTCCTATAATTAGAGGGAATGTTTTTATCCCCATTTTTAAAAATAGGAACAATGAGGCTTTGCATCCAGGGTTTAGAGAATCCCTGCTTGACTGCTAAATTGAAGAGCTTGTGTATGTGAGGGATAAGGATTGGCCTTCCGATTTTAAAAATTTCAGCTTGGTAGCCTCAAATGACCTTAGCTTTCCCATTTGCGAGCTGCTTAACCCTGAACTCTATGTCATCTAAAGAAAAAACTTTTTCCTTTTTAGGGACAATAGGAAAGGTGTCCATGGCATTAGGGAACTCGTAAAGACTTTTAAGGTAGGAATTTCAGTCCGTTAAGGGAATCCTATTATTTTCTTTAGTATTGTGTTTTAGAATTTGGCCCAAGAACTTCTTAGGATCCAACTTGTATAGTTGTGAAAGTTGATCTTGCCTTTTATTGATATAGTATCTTTTTTTCTTTTAATTATGGCTTTGTACGTATTGATCTTATCAAGTTTTAAGGGCTCATTAGAAGCATCCCTAATGGATTTCCTAGCAATTTTACATTCTTTATCATACCAAGGGTTGGTTGTTCTATTATTTTTTTTATGGGGCACCTTGAAAGAGAACTTGTTAATGGAAGTGGAAAGGGTAGTTGTAAAATTAAGATAGAGTTCTTCAATGTTGTCCTTCTAAGTTAGGAGTTTTAATTTACTATTTAAATCCTTTAAGAAAATGTCAACTTTACTTTTGTCAAAGCGCAAATTCCTTTGATTATCATAATTCTCTTCAATGGTACTCCTATGCATGGAAAATTTTAGAGTTACGGTTAAAGGTTTATGATCAGAGTCAGGCTCATGGTCATTTAAAAGGTCAAAAGTTTTTATTTGGTTAGAAACATGGATATCAGATATCAAATAATCTACAACACTACTACCTAGCCCATGAATACAAGTCATTTGGTTGGAGTTTGGCCACTTCATTACTCCATTGCAAATTATTAGGTCTTGAGAGCTGTAGAGCTTGACCAACTCAGTACCAAACAATCTGTTTGCCTCCTATCCCTCTACAGTGGGATTTTTTGTTCCATGCCGACCACAAGACAAATCCTTCCATGTTAGGGACCATAGATTCCTCATGCTCCCAAGTTTCAGCTAGACAGATAATATCAATACCACTCAGGATCCAACTTATCGTAGGACCTTTGCGCCATGGAAAGCCACGACAATTCCAAAAAAGGATCCCAAGTGTCTCGAATTCCTATTTATTATTATCCTTCTGGTCTCCATCCCTAACAATAGCTTTTCGATTTCTAATTATTGCCCATTTTCCTTCTTTCCTGACCTCTTTTACCTTTTGAACTTCATTTCTTAGTTCAACTTGTTCTTTGGGAATGAGGTCTTCATTTATAAATATTCCTGGCCCTTTTAAGCTCAGATATTTACTAAGTATGCTATATTTATGGTCAGTACAACTTACTTTGACACAGATCAGCCTATGTTTGTGATCAATTATTTTTCCTAGCCTCTTTCCTTCTATGAGGTAAGTTGTATCAATTTGTGATTTATTTTTTAATTCTTCTTTTACTATTGCTAGTGTATCCTCCTCTTCTTGTTCTTTTATACCAAAAATTATGAGGTTCAAGGCTCTTTTGTTACGCTCATGGTCCAATTCAATTAGCTTATTCATTTCCTCTTTGATGGGTTTGATATCTAATTTGTTTTCCATATTACTAAGGGTCAAATTGTTGGTTAGTTTTTCTTCTAGCTCTTTAATCCTATCTCTGAAGTTGTGATTTCCTTCAACCCTTCCTTCATGGGTTGATTGCTTATTTGTTTCCATTTCTTGAATTCTATCTTTCATTGTTTGCAATTCACTCTTGAACCCTAAGAATCTATCCTCTATTTGAGTTTGAATGGTATCTTTGATTTTTTTATCAATCATTGCCTCTAGCTCTATTTTGAGTTTTACATCTCTTTCTTCACTCCTTTTTTCTAATGTTTCTAACTCTATTTGGATTTTGACATCTCTCTCTTCTCTTTTTTTTCTACTGATTCCAAGTAATTGTAAAGGATCTCTAGGGTGATTTTGGGGGGCCTCCCCTTGTTAGGGTGAATTTTTGGAATAGGTGGTGGAGTGCTCATATTGAAAAGAAGAGAAAAAAGATGTAACAATTATTATTATGGATTGACTTTATCTCTCAAATCATCTTTTACTTCTAAAACATAAAATAAATAGCCCAACCCTTTGAATAAGCCAAAAAATAATTTATGAAGACGACAGAGAAGTCGAGAGAAACTACAGAGATTATTCTGGGTAAAAAAGGTAAAAACTACAGAGATTATTCCCATTCAAAACCCTAGATATATAATCTTAGAAATAAAATATCTCCTAAAAAATAAATAAACAAATAAGTATTATTCTTGTTCAAAACCCTAGATATATAATCTTAGAAATTAAAATATTATTTGTGTTGAAAACCCTAGATATATAATCTTAAAAAAACAAAAAACAAAAAAAAAAAGAAAAGTATTATTCCCGTTCAAAACCGCAGAGAAATAATCTTCCAAAACCCATCACCTTTATATTTTTCTTAATTGATTTCCGAAGGCTTTGTAAAGTGTGTGCATGAGTATAATTTGTTTTTCCATAATGAATAAAAATTAATTTTGAATCTACAAATGACGTCGAAAAATTATGTTAAGTATGTTCATTCAAAGATAATTTGACGCAACTACAAAATAATGTTAAACATAATATTAACAAATTAAAGGTTTAATTTTATTTTTTCTATATAATTTTTAATTTTTATTCAATTAAAATGTGAATTTTAAATTTTAATTGAAATTTTTTATATGATGATGATAATTATTAACGTCCATTAAGATCGAATTGGTCTATAGGATCTTAAAAGGGTAAGTGATTACTTTTGATTCTTTAGAATTTTGTTTTTTGTGCGGAAAAAGCACTAAGAGAAACTTTCCAAAATCACCATACTTTTGTTGAGTTAAAATGTTAAAAATATACATATCTAAAAATATTTTATTGAAAATAGACAAAATAAATTTGTTATTTTTACTCAATTTAGATGTGAATTTTTAATTCTAATTAAAAAAAATTCATATATATATATATATATATATATATATATATATATATAATTGAAAATAGACAAAATAAATTTGTTATTGAATATAATACCATCAAATTTAAATTTAAAGTTTATTCTACTTTCTTCCTATATAAGTTTTGCTTAATTTAAATATGATTTTCTAATTCTAATATAATAAAATAATAATAATAATAAACTTTTTTAAAGTCATAGCTAAGCCACACTAAATTGGTGTATGAGATCTTTTTGTTTGTGGGGCAAGCGATCCCTCTCTGCTCAACAATTTGATTGGTAAAGTTTACGGAGGTATACATACCCTACCCTGTTTTGGATTTGAACTTGTGACCTCGAAAACACATGTTCTTAACCATTAGGCCCACTCAGAAAAAATGAAAAGACAACTAAGATTCACAAATAAGTGTAGATTTTATATAACTGTTATAGTTGATCGCAACCAAAAATATATTATAAACATACTTTTAATGATATTAAAAAAAAAAAAAACATATATATTATAAATATAGATTTTTAAGGAAAAATAAAAAACATAAAATTGAAAATAATAGAATCTACAAAATCCACATATTATCCATTCATGCATTTTTTTTTTTTTTAAGATACATTATCACAACAACATAAATTGACTTATGATTTTTTTTTTTTAAATATTGAATAAAAAATTAGAAAACATATTTTTAATGTTATTTAAAATTTCAAATGCAAATATAAATTGTAATCAATAACTTGAAAAATTTATAAAACAATTTACAATGTTAAATAAAATATTAAGTGATCTTTATGGATTCATTTCATTAGTTAAAGTGAACCACATTCTACCATAGCAATCTCTCTAAAAGTGAATCATAACCCATTTAGATAAAAGTTAAACATATTTTTAATAATAATATTAATATTTTTATATATTATTGTAATCATATGACACATTAATATTAATATATGTAAAGTATGTATATATTGTAAATACACATTTATAAATGATGGCATAAATGTATTAAATTTGGAAAAAAAAAAAGATAGTGGGAAATATTAATATTATTAATAATTATATATTGATTATTATTAATGATGTTATGTTAATTAATGATTTTTATTTAAGGAGAATAAATAAGAAACATAAAGATAGTGAGAAATATTAATATTATTAATAATTATATATTGATTATTATTAATAATATTAATATTATTATTAATAATATTAATATTTCCCACTATCTTTATGTTTCTTATTTATTTTCCTTAAATAAAAATCATTAACTAACATAACATCATTAATAATAATCAATATATAATTATTAATAATATTAATATTTCTCACTATTTTTTTTTTTTTCCAAATTTAATACATTTATGCCATCATTTATAAATGTGTATTTACAATATATATATACATACTTTACATATATTAATATTAATGTGTCATATATTATGAAAACATATATTATATTTTTCTAATCATCCAAATTTAATACATTCATGCATTCATTTGTAAATGTATATTTACAATATATACATACTTTACATGTATTAATCTGTCCTATATTATGAGGGCCTAGAATGAATATTATGTGTTTTTTAATCATTACTTATCCCCGTTCTTAAACTAGAAAAGACTTTTTGAAATTCTCTCGTCCACACTTCAATCTTTTCTAAATACATTTTAATTGGGTCATTCTAAACATGACATAACACTCGTTGGCCACATGAGTGAAGAAAGCCATTGTTCCATACTAATGACATTTTCAATATTATTTTCCATTAAATATAAATATCCATGATCAGACAACTCATTCTAATTCCCCCACTACTCAAGCGTGCCATTTATCTATTCCAATCTTCATAGATATTAAAATTATATTCTTCTAATTTAAGTGATTTTATATATTAATATTATATGGTTCTACTTTAACTTATTTTATAGTTATTATTATTATATGGTTCTGCTTTAAGTGATATTCTTTCTTGATGAAATATAAGTTTGTAACAAGGTGACCAAAATCCTTCCACGATTTGTTATATAAAGCATTTTCTCATTCGAATGGAAATCATTCATCAAAAAGTATATATGGAATTCTTTTTCCCCTGTTACTCAAAACATTAACTTTGCCTCCTCGTTATGAAAACCTCTCACCTGTTACCTGGTCTAGATTCTGCGTCCCATACAGGGGGAAAGCCATCAGAACAGCGATGGATAACGTGACGTGGCATGAATATGTGCTTCTTCCCCACTAACTTTACTTTATCTCTGCCATCTTCTTCATTCATCCATCTTCCTGAATCAGTTGTCACATGCACATACTTTTCCTGTACACGTCATTATGCGCAGATCTTCCTTTTGCTTTGTTCACGTATTTACTTTAATTTAACTGACTCGCCATCTACCAGTTTATTATTGTTTAAAATAATCTGTCATTCTGTGTATAAATTAAATGATAAAGGATAGCGAATATGATACGGAGCGATTGCCCATAACCGATTTGTTCGTGGAGTGTAGAATTGATAAAATTCCTCAGTGGAGTTCTGATTCGTAATTCTCCGTTTATTCGTGGCACTAGTTATTGCTATTGCGATTAGATGAGCAGTCTGGATTGGCAGATTATATTCATTTGGATTTTGTTCATCTATAAATATGAGTGCGTACAGTGTATTATGAAACCTCAGGTGTCATAGAAGAGAGGAGAAGCTCCAGTCCACAGTCTGCGTTGGCAGTTTTTTATTTGATTATCAACGAGGAAGTAGTTGAGAAATCAAATCCTTCTGTAGCGATGATATCTTTGCAGTGGCATGAATGTTATCTCCAAAGTCTCTGATGAATCACTTTGTGCTTGTAGTGTACAGGCACGCTGCTACTTTGCTTTCTTCATTGAAAGATGAAGGTATTCTATTCATGCATGTCCTTGCAACTTCTCTTAACAAACTCTCCAGTCAATACTGCTTGGTAATCAGCTCGTGTTAACTAGCTTAGAAACCCAAACTCACTTTTTCCATATTTGCCAAACCCAAATTCACTTTTCCATATTCCGCCAAATATTTGTCTTGGGTTTTCAGGGTATGTATGATTTCATAATTCTAAGCCTGGCGCTTCTCTTCTACCAATTTGTGGTACTGTCGTTTATGTATTATAATAAGAAATAGAACATAAAATCCATATTCTATTTGATTACGATATTCATTTAAACGGTAAAATCACTTTATAAGTTATATTTTCTCTCAAAGTGACACTTTATGGAGAGATTAGACAAGGATGAGACAGAATAGGATCTAATACACTTACCATAAAAACTATATTCTCTAATGAGAAATATATAAAGATAGTGTATGAATTCGTGATTGTATAAAAAGTTATTGTATAACAAGGTAGCATAAAATAATATCTATTTTCAATTATTTATTCTAAAATTCTAATTCTTGAGTTGAGTTTTGATGAGAAATTTCCTAATTAACCCTTGATGTTGAAAATTTATAGAATCTAGAAAATCTCATTGTCTAAAAATGTGAGCCAGAACATTATGTAATTTTGCACTGATGTGAACTCCAATATCTTATGATAGAGAATCACTTATAAGAGAGAATCATGATAAGTGAATTAGCTGCAATTCTGAAACATCCTTGGAAATGCTTGACAACCTAATCAAATGCTAAGCAACAATACAGATGAGTCTAGTTGTCCTCTGCTAGGTCAAATGACCATCCAAGTGAATAAAATGTTCACGAATCTGTTATCAGAAAATGACACATAAATAGTGTCAATCAACATCTCAATCATGTGTCTTATGTATAATTCAACTACAAAATATTGAACCACAATTCTACCAAATAACCATGAGTAGTAAACCATATGTCCTATTGTAATCGCTCAAATCCTAAATCAGTCATCTCCAAAAGACTCGATCACATCTATGCATATCACTTAAAGATACAACAAGTGTAATAAACCTCAAAGTGCCCAAATTAGAAATTTATCACAAGTGATGAAAAATTTGCAATGTGCTTGTTTTTATTGTTTTTATTGTTTAAACTTGAAGTTTGACAATCATCATATATATATTCTTCCCTTTATTAGTTGAACTATGAGAAATCATGGGTTTTCTTGTGGGTTACCCTGAACCAATTCATCACTGTATTTGGTGGTTTTGGTTGACCACTAACCATTTTCACTCATTAATGTACTCTCCATGTCTTAAGGTGCAAGAGAGTTTCATCAATATACTTCCCTCTTTGAGGTGAAAGAGAGTACCAATTTATTTCATTTGTGTACATTCCATGCTTTAAGGTGCAAGGAGAGAATATTGAATGACTATCTACTACAAGATGAGTCTTTAATCGAAAGACAATTTTGGTAAGATTGATATAGTTTCTTAGCTTTAGATGACCATTTACAAGGATGCATCCACCCATAGCGAATCTTTAATCTTCAAGGTTTCCTTAATGTGAAGTATCTCTCTGATGAATGATTATTCTTTTTTCGATGAGAACAAGGATGGGGATCAAAACACCGATAGCGCATATTCCCAACTCGATAGAAATGATGACATTTAGCATTCTAATGTTGAACTGGAACATGTGAAGTTGAAACTTCTTGAAGAAATCCTACATTGTTGAAGTGGATTGCTTTAGAATAATATAGAATATGAAAGGTTACTTTCTTATCATATCCAAGTCTTCTTATGTGTTTATCATTTCTGATTTCTTCCCAAGAATTGATAATGCCATTGGAAATAGTATCCTAAACATGTTCTTGAATAAATTCATTGTCACGTAAAAATGCATATGAAGTTGTTTCAGTGAGTTGATCATGTTATAATTGTTGATTAGAATCCTTTTCAAATTAAAAAAATGGGTTGTTTTGAACAAGGACTATCTCAGAATGTTGAACATACTTTTGTTGGAGTTCATCATAAAGAAGTTGTGACTGAGTCTAACGAAGTTTATCTTTGTCTTGAAAAAATTTTAAACAAGTTAAAACCGATTTAAGAGTTTTTTTCTCAATTGAGATTGTGTTGTTGACAATATTTAGTATTTGAGTGTTCATTAACACTAATAATTCTTAATTCAAACCATTTGAAACAATGAGTGTGGCCTCCTTGTGTAGGAAGGTATAAAAATTGTGATTGACTCAACAAACAAAATGGATTCTTTCAAATCCACCCTCTATACAATTCAATGAGTGGACAAACTCAATGTAGAATAAGAAATCAGATGGTGTTGGGTTCAATAGAAAATACGCCCAATAAGTACAATTCAACTTACAAAAAAACTATTTGAAAGTTACAACTAATGATGATTTTTTTTCTTCAAATTTAAATGCTTCAAGATTCGTTGAGCCCATAAAGTTCTCATTTGATTATAAGATTTATTTTCCCATTACTTTCAATAATTGATAATGCTTAATTGAGTGACTTGATTTCATTAATTCATATGCCTTATTTCCTTTAATTCATGTGTGAGGTTTGTTTGTCTATGATAGCATGAGATTGTGGAAGGATATTGAATGCATCAACTTCAATGCAAATGTTGAGAACATGTACGAAAATACACTAGCATATACAAAGATATGCACACACAAACAAAAATGTGGTTCCTCAGTTCCCTTTATTCGATTTTAAGATAGGTCTAAGACACATTGAACATCATGACAAAATAATATTTTAATTAAAAAATTTGATACGTGATGAATCTTTCAACTCATATTTTATGCACACATAAACAAAAATGTGGTTCCTCAGTTCCCTTTATTCGATTTTAAGATAGGTCTAAGACACATTGAACATCATGACAAAATAATATTTTAATTAAAAAATTTGATACGTGTTGAATCTTTCAACTCATATTTTTATCCAATTTAGATATGAATTTCTAATTTTAATTAGAAATTTTTCTAATAAAGTTTACCCAACTTTTATTTATAATTAGTATAAATTTTAAAAATTATAAATATATTTTTAATGAGATTATAAAATTATTGAAAAAATAGTGTAATATATGTATTACTATAATGTTTTGTTTGGACCAAAATACAAATAAAAAATTGAAGATAGTAGGCTCTAAAAATGTCATATATTATCTATTGGTGCACATTTTTAAGGAGAAGTTGTCAAAAAAAAAATACAAATTGACAAACGTTTCATAAAAATAATGAATAAAAATGAGTTTTTAAAATATAAATGTAAGTATACTTTATAATAAAAAAACATTTTAACATGTAGATAAGATATTAACCTATTTTTATGGATTCCCTCTAACCAACCGTAAATAACTATAGTGAATTATTATTAATTAAAATTAACCAAATGCAACCATAGTTAATTTCTCTAAAAGTCATATATTTTTAATAACAATTCAAATAATAATATTAATAATATTTTGTATTTTTATAATCAATTTTACAATACTATTACTGATTTGAATTGGGTCCTTATCCAAAATATTTTGTAAATTTATAATAAGCTTGCAATTGTTTTTTATTTTTTTGGGAAAATGGGTTAGGAAAATGAACCATGTGATGGTTGACCTTTCAAAGGCAGCCCATTAAAAATAATGAAGATTATCATGAAGAGGAAACGAGAAATGAAGAGAGAATTGGGGGGAAAGTTTAAAGGAGCATACATAAAAACTCAAAAGACAACATGCTTGAAGTCTATCAGAAAATGAGTCAAGAAGTCTCTACAAACTGAGATAAGATGTCTCGAAGCCATGTTTTTCTACAATTTATGTGTGCTAGTGAGTAACAATGTATGATATTTTGAGCATGCATAGCTCACCCTCTTTGTAATGAATTCTCTAAGCATAATAAAATTCTATTTATTCTTATAACTTCTTTGCAATGAATGTTTGGGTTATTTTCATTAATCACCATATTGTGGTATGAAAGCTAAATAAATCTCCACCTTGTTGGTTGATTTCCACTTACCCACAAGTCATATATCTTCCTCTCTGCCACACTTTATATTGTTGGTTGGTTTCTTCTTTTCCCACAAGCTGTACACAATGTTCTTTTGATTCTTGGACAATGTTCTTTTGATTCTTTGACGTTTTGGTTAATGTTTGAGCGATTTTACAAACCCCTGGCTATGGTATTCTCTACCTGAGTGTTTTATCCCTTGTCTGGGCGAATTCAGAGACCCGTGGGGATTTTTTTTTATGGCCTGAGTGAATTTAGAGACCCGTGTGAATTTATTTCGCTACCTGGGTGATTTCGTTGCCCACAAAGCACCCATGACATTTGATAAAATATGCTTGTGCATATGAGAGTTTCTTTCACTCCCATTTCACCCTCCAAGCAATAAAACTCCTCTCTTTCTCTATACCTGAAACCAAATCCATTTTTGAACTCCCAACAATTCATTTTCCTAAACCGCATACCACAAATGTGTTTTTTCACACAACCACATTGTCATTCATTTTCTATATTGTTTACAAGCATCCATGTTGGTGAGATGAAGCCATAACCCCCTTGTTTATAGATCTATTATTGTTTATTATTATTACTATTATTTATGTTGTTTTGTTGACTTTAGAAAAGATTTTGGCATGGTTCCTAGGAAAAACATTTGGAATAGGTTGGAAGAGATAAAATTGCCTCTTGAGTTGAGGGATGTTGCAATAAGGATGTATGAGAACGTTATTTATAAGTTTAAAAACACGGAGGGATCGTCAAAAGAGATTAACTGCAATATCATAGTCAAACAAGGTTGTCCCTTGTCCCCTACCCTTTTTGGCATATACATTGACAAGTTAGAAGATTTCTTGGAAAAAGAAGGTTTTGTTGGCCCTACTCTCACTAGTATAGTCATCAATCTTCTTCTTATGCCGATGATATCGTTCTTATAGAAAGGAGTCCCCATGATCTTGAAAACCAACTAAGAATCCTCAAGGATTTTTGCTCCAATATGGGTATGACTGTTAATACTTATAAGAATAAAGTCATGATTATTAAATCCAATAAAATCCCTTATGATACCTTCGTATATCAGTTCAACAACTTGGAGGAAGTGACTTCATACAAATATCTTGGAATTGATATTCACCACAAGCTCAATTGGAATTATAGCATTGAGAAAAAGATCATTGGGGGATGGAAAGCTTACTATGGGCTTGAAAACAATTGTAAATCAGCTGATATTTGGAGTTGGGATAAGAAGAAACTCCTCTTTGAGACTCTTGTTACAGCTTCTATTCTTTATGGATGTGAAGTATGGGGTTGTAGTATCTCTCATGAATACTGGAGAAATATAGAGAAAATACAAAATAATTTTGTAACCTATAATCTCAAAATTAAGGGAAATACGCCCTATCCCATCCTCCTCTTAGAAACAAGCCTCTCCGCCATTGAGAGCGTGGATATGACTAGATACCTAATGTATAAGAACAAGTTAAAGAACATCGAAGACAAGAGGCTTCCTAAAATTGCTTCAAAATCGAGTTATAACCACCATCGACTCAAGAGAGGATGGCATAAAGATGCCCGGTCTTGGCTAAACTATTGAGGAATCATGGAAGACACTATTTTGCAAGATAAAGATACTATTAAAAAAAAGGTCAAATCAAAATTTAAGGAGAAAATGTGGTGTGATAAAGAGTTAGAGGAAAAAAAAATTAAGGTATTATAAGGATGTAATCAACCCTAATCTAGAAGATCAAAATTATCTATATGTTTTTCCAAGCGTAAAGAAAAAAATAAATATTTCTAAGATAAGAACAAATTCTCATGAGCTCCATAGTGAAACTAGGCGTTGGTCAATTCCCATTAGATCTCATTTTCAAAATATTTGTTACACTACCAACCTTCCTAACCTCTTAACTCAACAAACGTATGGTGATCTTGGAAAGCTTCTCTTAATGTTTTTCGAGCACATAAACAAAATTCTAAAGAATCGCAAGTAATCACTTACCCTCTTAAGATCGGATAGACCAATTCAGTCTTAGTGGACGTATCCTTGATTTATCTAAAGGCGTGCTTGCAGGGTCTGCGATTCTCCCTAGGGGTTATAAGGTAGCCGACAGGATTTGACCCTGTGTCACGCGAGTACGATACTGTTGCCGTTGCCGATTCCCTTAGTCATATAAATGCCCACAGGGGTGTAGACCGATTGGCAAGTGTTGTGTAAATGGAAGGAAATATGTAAAGGAGGTCTCAAGTTCGATTCTCATCCCGATTTACTTGTGCTCCATGCTTGCAGGTTGTGGTGGTAGCGAATAGGTATCGACCACGTGTCACGCGAGTACAAAAACCACGAGTTACCCATTCCCCACTATAAAAAAAAAATAAAAAATTATATTTTCAACATTTACTTATACTACAAACTAAAGTATATTTCTATTTTAATATAATCTTAAGTTGTACTCATATGATGACCTAGTTTTTTTTCCCTTCTTCCAATTTACTACATTCGTGTCTATATGCATCTTATGTAAATGTGTGTATATATAATGTAAACATGTGAAATATAAGTGCCCGCGACGAAATTGACGAAATTGGGGAGAATGGATATCATGTGTTTTTTTTTAAAAGTAATCGTGCTTTTTGAAATTCTCTCATCCACTTTTTTAAATAAATTCTCTCATCCACTCTTCCATACTTTTCTAAATGTATCTCAATTCAATCATTCTAAACATGACTTAACACTGGTTGGCCACATGAAATGAAATTTGTGAAAGAAGGCCATTGTTCCATACTAATGACATTTTCACCATTATTGTCCATTAAACATAAACATCCATGACCACGAGATTCTCTTAATGGACAACTCATTCTAATTCCTCCACTACTTGAGCATGCCATTTATCTATTCCAGAGTGTATAGTTATTAATATATTATATATTATATGGTCCTACTTAAAGTGATTTTATAGTAATTAATATTATAAAGTTCTGATTTAAGAGATTTGGTAGATATTTAAAAACAATTTTAAGCTAATGATAATGACTTGACTATATTGAGAATATTGTGATAATCTTTCTTTCGTAATGAAATATAATATAAGCTTATAACAAAGTGACCTAAAATCATATGGAAATAGGGAAATCTTGTTCCCTGTTAACCAAAATATTAACTTTGCCACCTCGTTATCCAAACCTCTCACCTATTATATGGTCTAGTTTCTGCGTCCCGTAGAGAACGAAAGCCATCAAACAGTTATGGACAACGTGCCATGAATATGTGCTTCTTCCCCCACCAACTCTACTTTATTTCTACCGTCTTCTTGATTCATCAATCTTCGTAAATCAATCGTCAAATGCCCATACTTCTCTACACGTCATTATGCACATTCCTTCGATTTGTTTGGTTGAAGTATTTACTTTAACTGACTCTTCATCCACTGCTTTATTATTAATTAAAAAATATCCGTCATTCCGTGGATAAATTAAATTACCGAAGATATCGAATATGATACAGGGCGATTGCGCATAATCGATTTGTTCGTTGAATGTGGAAAATAGAAAATTCCTCAGTGGAGTTCTGATTCGTAATTCACCGTTTATTCGTGACAGTAGTTATTGCTATTGCGATTAGGTCAACACTGTGGATTGCAAGATTATATCTACTTGGTTTTTGTTCCTATAAATTTGAGTGCAGACAGTGCGGATAATGGAACCTCAGGTGTACTGAAAGTTAATTACTTGCGAGTGCATAGAGGAGGAGAGTAGAGGAGAATCTCCAGTTCTCAGTCTGCATTGGCAATTTGTAGATAGAGAAGGGAAGAGGGGTGTTTCGGAGGTTTTTTATTTGAGTATCAATGGGGAAGCTAATTGAGCAATCAAAGCCTTATGTAGCAATGATATCTTTACAGTTTGGATATGCTGGCATGAATATTATCTCTAAAGTCTCCCTTACCAGAGGGATGAATCACTTTGTGCTCGTCGTGTACAGGCACGCTGCTGCGACACTTGTCCTTGCTCCTTTTGCCTTCTTCCTTGAAAGGTAAAGGTATTCTATTCATGCATGTTCTTACAACTTCTCTTAACAACCTCTGCACCCGATACCTTGCTAGGTAATCAGCTCACGTCTTAACTAACTTTCATTTAATTGCAGGAAAGTGCGACCCAAACTCACTTTTTCCATATTCTGCCAAATTTTTATATTGGGCTTGTTAGGGTATGTATGATTTCAAAACTTGAGGCCTCCCGCTTCTCTTCACAGTATCATCCCCTCTACTCTATTTACGATTGAGTCAACGAAAATTGTTCGCAAGTATTT
The DNA here is from genome assembly GCA_009831015.1 of Picea engelmannii. Lineage (NCBI taxonomy): Eukaryota > Viridiplantae > Streptophyta > Pinopsida > Pinales > Pinaceae > Picea > Picea engelmannii. The sequence goes on from ML779385.1 coordinate 358,321, forward strand.
TAATTTAATATGGAATATTGTGAATGCAGGCCTGTACTCGACCAGAATTTCTACTACCTGGGTTTGAAATTAACATCTCCAACATATGCGTGTGCATTGAGTAATGTTCTTCCTGCTATGACTTTCGTGATGGCTCTTCTCTTCAGGTAATTAAATCACATTGTTCCCTTGAAATCACATATTTTAGGGGGTACTCGCCGTCATCAATTACTTTATTTTATGGTCCTGACTGGAAAAAAAATCTCTTTTACTGTAGGATGGAGGGAGTGAATATCAAAAGCTTACGCAGCCAAGCGAAGATAGTGGGAACGATCGTTTGCGTAGGGGGAGCAATGCTGATGACGTTATACAAAGGTCCTATTGTTAAGATGGTTTGGTCTGCACATCATCAATCTCCCCAGACATCTACAGCTGCTGCCATTGATAATAAAAACTGGATAATAGGCTCCGTACTGATCATTGCGGCCACTCTTGCTTGGTCAGGCTTGTTCATCCTGCAGGTGATCATAAATCTTTGACATGTTTGTCTCTCGAAATATATATATGATCAATCATCTTGAAATTAACGATTTTGAATGTGCAGGCTGCAGTACTGAAGAAATATTCTGCTCAAGTATCCCTTGTCACCTTAATATGTTTTCTGGGAACATTACAGGCAGCCGTCCTCGGCGTAGCTGTTGTACGTGAACCTTCCAAGTGGGTGTTAGGCTGGGACATCAACCTTCTCGCTGCAGTCTACTCTGTAAGTTTCGCTTTTTAATTTAGTCGAGGGAAATAACTTAATTTTTTTTCTTCGGGCTTGAATTGAAGATTGATATATGAAGTTAAACTATGTAGTACAGCAACTAATATTGTTGGGTGCAGGGAGTGGTGACGTCAGCCATTGCATATTACGTACAAGGTTTGTGCATGCGCTTAAAAGGACCTGTATTCGCGACAGCATTCAGTCCACTGATGATGATAATCGTGGCAATTATGGGGTCTATCATTCTGTCTGAGAGCATATTTTTGGGCAGGTTCGTTTTTCAATGTTTTTTCAACTCCTGAAATTGAAATTGAGGCTAATATTGTTTGCAAATAGGATGGTTCAAGGCGCTAACTGCACTTATTAACTGAATACAGTG
>ML779385.1:360944-371136 GCA_009831015.1 Picea engelmannii
ATGGATACAACTTCCATCTGTGAAATTCCCCCGAAGAGCAAATTTCGACAGTAAGATAGGACAGTGATCTAGATACAAAATGTTTTCAGCAGTCGATTTCACAACTGACCTCTTAACACAAAATAACCTGTACTAATGCTCCCCGGAGCACAATGGTCACATCAGCATGTAACATAAATTGACATAACTAAATCAGCAATCGGTTCTCTCCCGGAGCACAACGAGTCAAGAACTACTAACTTGAATTGCATCACTCTGTTCTTATGATTGGTTCTTCATAATGCAACTTAAACAATATAAAAATAAATATACATAACAAATTTCACAGAACATCAAACCCATCATGAAATAAATATTCGATGATGCCTCCAGAAATCTGCACGCTGAATTTTCTTCATGCTGGCACGATTTCTCTGCAATCAATAGATATGGCAGCATTCTCTACACCTGCAACAGCTTGAATATTGTCTATTGGTTTACTTTGATTCACGGGTCTCCTCTTCACACAACTCCAGCACAACGACTTTGCTTGACAATGGATCAACGATTTCTCCAAGCAAATCTGGGCAATCAATGGTTCCTCCCTCGATTCCTCATGCTGATGATCTCTGCAAATAAAAACGGAATGGCACCACAGCGATTTCCGTGCACAACAATCTCTTCTGAGCAGTCTCCTTATGCGATGGCTCCACTCGAAAACATACAAAAAATAATAAACTCACTCAAAACACACTACCACACATATGTACAGCGGATCAGCTTCAATGGCTATCGCATCTTCCTAGGCATTCCCGTAAGGGATTAAGCCCAGTGAGGCTCTGATACCATGACAGAATTTAAGAAAGCAGAGGCACACAGGAATAACACACACAATAATGATTTGTATTACACACTTACACAGAGTTACATATGTATATATAGTTAAAATGAGATCTAACAAATTCTAAACGTGGGTGAAGGAGTTGAGAGAATATCTCAACAGACTCCAACAAATCCTCAAACTAATTCTATTGTAAGCATTAATTCTAACAACACTCAGCTAACATATACAACAATCATACAAAAGATCTACACTCAAAACAACCATTGATATATTTTATCATTTGATCTAACTCTCAAACACTGATTTTTAAACACTTTCCTTTTTTATATGAGATGTAATAACTTTTTTTTTTAATTTCAATTTTATGTTATTTTTTAAATAAGAAAAACATTATAATATTTAGAGTTATTAATTTAGATTTTATTAATATTTTGTATATAATTGTATCATGTCATTGTGAATAAATATTGGTGATACCAAATACTTCAAAATTATATATACATAATAAATGAGTTGAGTTGTAAACTCAAAATATTTGTATTTACATATCATAATTACACTTACATATACATGTTGGGTGGTCATAGCACATACTTGTGAGTTATAAGTGGTGGTTGTCTCTATTGGAAGTCTCTTGATCCAGGTGGATATCGGTGGTCACTCACCTTTTCCAACTGGCTCAAAACACTTTTCTGGTAATTTTGACAATTTACTATTTTTAGGAGTTTTAATTTCCGGGGTCATTTTGAGGGTCTAAATAAAGTTTTTTCGGGATCGAGCTTTCCAATGATTTCCATAGACATGATTGAGCTCCCAAAATGAATATCCTCGATGATACCTTTCCAACAGGTTATCATATGCCTAAAACGGAGATCGTATGCAAAATGCATTTACGACCCCAGGAAGTTGATGTATTAACTTACTCAAACGGGGCCGACATGAATTTTGGCGCTTCATCTCCTAGGGTTAGATTTTTGGATGTCTAGGGTTTTTGGCATTTCTGTTTATTGTAAAAAGGCCTTCAGAGCCTCATTGTAAGACTCTTCTGGCGAATGAACGCAACCGTCACATCTTTTCTCAGAGATAAGCCACCACCATTCTAGCAAGCTTGTTTCCGTTGCATTTTATACTTTCATCTTATTTACTTAATGAATAGAAAACAAGTTTTGTTGTATCTTTGTTATTTTTTGTTAAACACCTGTTAATAATCTGTAGTCATTTCGTTCTGCTCATAAAATCTGAATCATCTCTCAAACGTTTGGCTTTCCATGTGCTTGAAAACTCTTGTGTATTTTTCGTTTAAATGTAGAATCTCATGAGGTGCTTCATGAGACTTGTAAGCCATTTCTCCGCTGATTGACTGAGCAATAAAGATATATATTTTCCTCTCTTTCTCCTCTGTTCATCCTTGTTGTCTAATGTGTTATCATTCTCTATTTCTTTGTTCAATACTTTCGGTTTTGCAGGTTGGGTTACAACAAGTGGTATAAGAGAAAATAAATGAAGTAAAACGAATTTGTATTTCTTGGTCGTGTGATACATTGTAGGATGAATTCATTTTGCTTGGTTGTGTGAGAGATTGGAAGAGTGTTGAGTTAGATGTGAAGTACATGCAAAGGTCGATTTGTGCATGAGTGAGTAATAATCCACTCTGTTAGCACAAATATTGTTTTAAGTGTATGGCCATCATCCAACATCTCCAAGGGTCGGCTTCAAAAGGAAGCTTTATCATTTATTATCTTCATTTCCATTTGCAACTGTGTGGTGCAAACTTGAATGTGCATTGCAAACTTCATTGCGCACTGCAAACTCAATTGTGCGCTGCAAACTTCACTGTGCACTGCAAACTCAAATGCATGCTGCAAACTCAACTGTGTGATGGTACATAACAAAATTATATTTTCATCATAACTTTTAAATGCCGATCTCGATTCTTTTGAATTTTTTTATTGAGATGAATCATAATATCAATGACTTGATGGCCAAAAATTAGCTTGACCCAATTCGCCGTTTGGAAGAAAAATTGGAATCATCACCTATAGGAAAGTTTGCAGCGAATCTTGAAATTGCAATGCAAACTCTAACAGTATGATAAATCCGAGTTGTAGGAGGGTTTCCACCTGTCTGAGGAGGTTTGAATGGGTTCTTAGAGATAAGTTAGGAACCAAGGGACACGTGTACCTAAGATTCAACTCCACTAAATCTCCATGCAATGAGTTGGCTACAGTTGCATTTATTCTAAAAGACAGTTTCTGTGAATCAAGGAATTAGTTGGATTTTGTGTTTTCCACATATCTCTAAGGCATAGAATCAAATTCATTTGTAGGTTGCGACCTTCTAGAGATATTATTGATGTAATTTTTTATTTAACAAGTGAGAGGACTCCAAATAGGGACTTGAGAGAGTTACGGGAGATCTTGAGGAAGTTTAGCTATGTATGTTGATTTGTAAGCCCACTGGGCATATCAGAATGTAACATTTCTTCCTTTAGAGATTCATGAGAGCCTTTACTATCAGATTGTGTTTTCTATCTTTTACATTTTACATTTTCATATTTCCTGAATGAATTTAAGATATTGAGGATCATTGGATGTTCATGGGTAGGATATTCCTGAGCTGTAAAGGATTTGCACTGATTGCCTTTTTTTATGATTTATGTTCAAGTATTCATTTTATTCATTTTGCAAAGAGGATCATTGCTTGATGAATATTTCTTCTTAGTGTTATCTACTTCAATATTTTGTTCATCATTATATAGCCCTTTCGTCTGGTAGGAAGCTTTATTGGCTTTGACCTGTAGAATGTTATGACTCCATGCCCAATTGAATGTCTCTGCAAACAATCTGTTGCTCTCTTTCTTACTCTTTCTTGCTAATCCACCAACCATAAAATTGATTTAATTATTCAAATTATGATGGGTATTAGGCTTACATCTACATCAGTCTAGGTGTGACCTCTAGTGCTAACATTTTTGGTGTCGTTGTCGGGGATGAAGTTGAATATTTTTCCTGGGAGATCCAATCTTTTATGGTGAAAAAATGTTTTTGACACAGTACAGACTGCATCAATCACCTGACGACTCCATGAAGGATAGATCCAATGGTGACTCCACAATTTTAGAATGTCAAAGGAATTTGTTGTTGTTATGGCTTGGAGGTTTTCACCTCTTAACTTTTCTGCAGTTCCTAGTTTCCCACATCCAATACCTTATATATTAGAATGGGAATATTTTCTACCCGTATTCAGAGAAAGGAAGAAGGATAATCCTTCACAACACCTCATTATGTTTCATCATTGTATGGATCAGTTAGATATACATCATGAGGATGTGCTCATGAAAATGTTCATGTATTAACCAGAAGGAGACGCTCGAGGATGGTATAGATCTCTTCCTTCCTCAAGTATTTCTTCATTACAAGAGTTTCATACCATGTTTCATCATGATTTCAAAATATTTTATCCAACTGATCTTCTTTTTGAAAACTGTTGTAAATAATTTGAATTCTACATCCAACATTCATTTAGTAATTCTTCTAGTTATAAGGATGGATAAAAAAAAAATATTGAGAATGTAGAGAAGGAATCACCCCCATGTAAAACCATCTCTAGTTCTTTAGTTTCGAAAGAATATTCTATTGATTGTTTTAATGATAAGGATGTTGGTGATAGCAACACTGTAGACACATTTGTCCTTGACCCAAATGTCTCTAGTAGTTTTGAGGCTACTCCAAATTTTCATGAAGATCGAGTTGTTTCTTTTAAGTATTTAGATGCCAAAGAACTAATGTACAGATCAACATATGATAGCTATGAAAACGATGCTTGTCATGAAGAAATAGTTGCAGAAGAAGATTTTCCTCGGGTCTTTCAAGAGGTTTCCTATGATGTGTTTTCACCTATGATTGAAGAGAAGGATGATAAATAGGTCCCAGAGCTTGTGTGTGTTTAAAATTTACTTGTTTATGACAAATTTTAAAATATACTCACTCCTGTAAAAGATCATGAATACAAGCTTCATTTTCAGCCTTCACTTGAAATATTTGACAATGGTGGAAATATATTGCAACAGTCTTTTATTTTTCAGAATAGGAGAGATCATAATGTTATTCACATAGCAGATTCAGTACAGTGACAACCCTGTCCTTTGGATTAACCCAAAATTTTTTGTCATTATTTTCATGATCCAATAGTTGATTGGATGGAGTCTATGTTTTCAAAAGATTCACACTGAGTTTCTTTGTTGATATGAGTATGAACTGTCTAAGAATTTGTTGTTGCATACATTAAATTCTTTTTGTGTTTTTTCAGATAGCTACAAGCATAAAGACATGCCAAGAAATGAATAGCTTGATTGGTTATTTTGGAAATATGTATATACATGAGCATAGTGGTTTTTCAGTTGGTTAGTATAGGAATTGTAAATAAATAAGCTTGATGTTTCAAGCATTTCCCTAATTTACATAGTGTGTGAATGTTTTAATTTCCAATAAAGAGAAGTACACTTTAGGTAGGAACAATTCACATTTTGTAGCTCAAGTCGACTGTAGTGCATGATGAACATTTACATTAGCGCCTGGCCATCATCCAACATCTCCAAGGGTTGGTTTCAAAAGGAATCTTTATCATTTCTTATCTTCATTTTGATTTGCAATTGTGTGCTGCAAACTTGACTATGTGCTCCAAACTCAACTTCACGTTGCAAACTCAACTACACACTGCAAGATTAATTAAGAACTGCAAGCTTCACTGTGCGCTACAAACTGAACTGTGCTCTGCAAACTCGACTGTGCGCTACAAACTCAATTGTGTATTGGTACACAACAAAATCCTATTTTCATCATAACTTTTAAATTTCGATCTGGGTTCTTTTGAAATTGTTTGTGCAGATGAATCATAATATCATTGACTGCATGACCAAAAATTCACTTGACCCAGTTTTTCATTTGGGAGAAAAGTTGAAATCATCACCTACATGAATGTTTGCAACAAATCCTGAAATTGTGTCGCAAACTCTAACAGTATAATAAATCTGAGTTGTAGGAGGGTTTCCACATGTCTGAGGAGGTTTGAATGGGTTCTTAGAGATAAGTTAGACATCAAGGGACACTTGTACCTAATATTCATCTCCACTAAATATCCATGCAATGAGCTAGGTGCAGTTGCATTTATTCTAAAAGACAGTTTCTCGGAATCAAGAAATTAGTTGGATTTTTTGTTTTCCACATATCTCTAAGGCATAGAATCAAATTCATTTGTAGGCTGCGACCTCCCAGATATTATATTGATATAATTTTCTATTTAACGAGTGAGAGGAATCCAAATAGGGACTCAAGAGAGTTAGGGGAGAGCTTAAGGAAATTTAGCTGTGTATGTTGATTTGTAAGCCTGCTGGGCATATCAGAATGTAACATTTCTTCCGTTAGAGATTCATGAGAGCCTTTACTATCAGATTGTGTTTTCTATTTTTTACATTTTACATTTGCATCTTTCTTGAATGAATTTAAGATATTGAGGATCAATGGATGTTCATGGGTAGGAGATTCATGAGCTGCAAAGGATTTGCAGTGATTGCCTTCTTTAATGATTTATGTTCAAGTATTCTTTTTATTCATTTTGCAAAGATGATCATTGCTTGATGAATATTTATTCTTAGTGTTATGTACTTCAATATTTTGTTCATCATTATATAGCCCTTTCATCTGGTAGGAAGCTTTATTGCCTTTGATCTGTAGAATATTATGACTCCATGCCGAATGGAATGTCTCTACAAACAATCTGTTCCTCTCTTTCTTGCTCTTTCTTTCTAATCCACCAACCACAAAATTGATTTAACTATTCAAATTCTGATGGGTATTAGGCTTACACCTACATCAGTCTAGGTGTGACTTCAAGTGCTAACCTTTTTGGTGTCGTTGTTGGGGACGAAGTTGAATATTTTTCTTGGGAGAATAACAAATCTTAGATCCAGTCTTTTATGGTGAAAAAAGGTTGTTGACACAGTACATACTGCATCATTCACCTGACGACTCCATGAAGGACAGATCCCGTGGCGACTCCACAATTTCAGAATGTCAAAGGAATTTGTTGTTGTTTTGGCTCAGAGGTTTTCACCTCTTAACTTTTCTGCAGTTCCTTTTTTCTCACATACAATACCTTATATATCATAATGGGAATATATTATACCTGTATTCAGAGAAAGTACGGAGGATAATCCTGCACAACACCTCATTATGTTTCATCAATGTATGGATCAGTTTGATATACATCTTGAGGATCTACTCATGAAAATGTTCATGTATTCACTAGAAGGAGATGACCAAGGATGGTATAGATCTCTTCCTCCCTCGAGTATTTCATCATTAAAAGAGTTTCATACCATGTTTCATCATCATTTCAAAATATTTTATCCAACTGATCTTCTTTTTGAAAAATGTTGCAAAGAATTTGAATTGTACATCCAAAATTCATTTAGTAATTCTTTTGTTTATAAGGATGGATCAGAAAAAACTATTGAGAATGTAGAGAAGGAATCACCCCCATGTAAAACCATCTCTAGTTCTTTAGTTTCGAAAGAATATTCTATTGATTGTTTTAATGATAAGGATGTTGGTGATAGCAACACTATAGACACATTTGTCCTTGACCCGAATGTCTCTAGTAGTTTTGAGGCTGCTCCAAATTTTCATGAAGATCAAGTTGTTTCTTTTAAGTATTTAGATGCCAAATAACTAATGTACACATCAACATATGATAGCTATGAAAACAATGCTTGTCATGAAGAAATAGTTGCAGAATAAGATTTTCCTCGGGTATTTAAAGAGGTTTCCTATGATTTGTTTTCACCTATGATTGAAGAGAAGCATGATAAATAGGTCCCATAGCTTGTGTGTGTTCAAACTTTACCTGTTTATGATAGATTTTAAAATATACTTACTCCTATAAAAGATCATGAAGACAAGCTTCATTTTCAGCCTTCACTTGAAATATTTGACAACGGTGGAAATATATTGCAGCAGTCCTTTGTTTTTCAGAATATGAGATATCATAATGTTATTCACATAAAATATTCAGTACAGTGACAACCCTGTCCTCTGGATTAACCCATTTTTTTTTATCATGATTTTCATGATCCAATAGTGATTGGATGGAGTCTATGTTTTCAAAAGCTTCACACTGACAATTTGGGCATGGTGTTTCTTTGTTACTATGAGTATGAGTTGTCTAATAATTTTTTGTTTCATACATTAAATTATTCTTATGCTTTTTCAGAAAGTTGCAAGCATAAAGCCATGCTAAGAAATCAATAGCTTGATTGGCTATTTTGGAAATTTGTATATACATGAGCATAGTGGTTTTTCAGTTGGTTAGTATAGGAATTGTAAATAAATAAGATTGATGTTTCAAACATTTCCCTCATTTTACATAGAGTGTGAATGTTTTAATTTACAATAAAGAGAAGAAGTATACTTCAGGTAGGAACAATTCACATTTTGTAGCTCAAGTCAACTGTAGCGCATGATGGCCATCTACAAGTTTCATATTTTCAAAATGGATAAGGAAATGGAACTACAGGTTCTTGGCAACTCGTGGGGAGCATGTCATTCCCCAATAGGAGCGCCAATTTTATCACCAATATTATTTTTAGTGCCTGGCCATCGTCCAACATCTCCAAGGGTCAGTTTCAAAAGGAAGCTTTATAATTTCTTATCTTCTTTTCCATTTGCAACTGTGTGCTGCAAACTTGACTATGTGATCCAAACTCAACTCTGTGCTACAAAATCAACTATGCACTGCAAACTTCATTGTGCACTGCAAACTTCACTTCACGCTGCAAATTGAACTGTGCTCTGCAAAGTCGACTGTGCGCTGCAAACTCAATTGTGTGTTGGTACACAACAAAATCGTATGTTCATCATAACTTTTAAATGTTGATTTGGATTCTTTTGAAATTTTTTGTGGATATGAATCATAATATCATTGACTTCATGACCAAAAATTCACTTGACCCATATTTTCATTTGGGAGAAAAGTTGAAATCATCACCTACATGAATGTTTGCAACGAATCCTGAAATTGTGCCGCAAACTCTAATAGTATGATAAATCCGATTTGTAGGAGGGTTTCCACCTGTCTGAGGAGGTTTGAATGGGTTATTAGATATCAGTTAGACACCAAGGGACACTTATACCTAAGATTCATCTCCACTAAATATCCATGCAATGAGCTGGCTGTAGTTGCATTTATTCTAAAAGATAGTTTCCAGGAATCAAGGAATTAGTTGGATTTTATGTTTGCCACATATCTCCAAGGAATAGAATCCAATGCATTTGTAGGTTGTGACCTCCTAGAGATATTATTGATGTAATTTTATATTTAATGAGTGAGAGGACTCCAAATATGCACTGGAGAGAGTTAGAAGAGAGATTGAGGTAGTTTAGTTGTTTGTGTTGATTTGTAAGCCTGCTGGGCATATCAGAATCTAACATTTCTGCCATTAGAGATTCATGAGAGCTATTACTATTAGATTGTGTTTTCTATGTCTTACATTTTACATTTGAATCTTGCTTCAATGAATTTAAGACATTGAGGATCAATGGTTGTTCATGGGTAGGAGAGTCATGAACTGCAAAGGATTTTCATTGATTTCCCTTTTTCATGATTTATGTTCAAGTATTCTTTTTATTTATTTTGCAAAGAGGATAATTGATTGATGAATATTTCTTCTTAGTTCTATCTACTTCATTCTTTTTTTCATCATTATATAGCCATTTCATCTGGTATACAACTTGATTGCCTTTGATATGTATAATTTTATGACTCCACTCCCATTGGAATGTCTCTATAGACATTGTTCTTCTCTCTTTCTTGCTCTTTATTTCTAATCCACCAACGATAAAATTCATTTAATTATTCAAATTATGATGGGTATTAGGCTTACACCTACAACTTTCTAGGTGTGACTTCTAGTGCTAACACACTCTAAAGTCAAGTGGAGGTCACGGAGGCCTGGACAAAGGTCAAATCATCTCTCTCCCCCCTATCTCACTCTACCCATATCTCCCTCCCTCCCTCTATATTACCCTCTCTATCTGACCTCTCTCTCTCACACACACTTGTTGACCTCTCTCTCTCACTAACTCACTCACTTTCTATCTCCCACTTCCTCTTTCTCTCCCCTCTCTACTCCTCTCTACCTCTATCCCTATTTCCCTATGTATCTCCCTCACTCTCACCCTCCCTCTCTTTCCCTCTCTCTCCCTCACCCCCCCATTGCCACACTCTCTCTCCCTCTTTTTTTCCTTCCTTCCCCCCTTCTCTCTTCCCCCTACCACTCTCCCTCTCTCTACCCATATCTCTCTACCCCCCCCC
>ML779385.1:373293-403613 GCA_009831015.1 Picea engelmannii
TTCATGTTAAAAGGATTTCACACATGTTCCTATTAATAATAAGACACACGTGCTTTACGAACAAATGCATGTTCCTAAAGCGCACACACGTTATTGTTATTCCAATTTATTTAAAAAACGTGCACATGTTCTTGCACACATGTTTCTTAGGAGCGTGAATGCGTTCTTAAGTATGCACAGACATTCTTGGGAAGATGACTATGTGGTTTGATAAGTGGAGTTTTAGGGTTTTCTAAACCTGTCACATCAGGAATGCGTACACGTTCCTGCTCACCCCATTTCCACTTTATCGTCCACCAACTTCTTTCACTCACCTAGGGTTGAATTATGATCATTTCCCTTAATATTTATAATATGTATTAAATTGAATATCTATAAGAAAAATGCATTGAAACACTGATCAAAAATTCAATAATTATGGAAAACATTACATGGTACAAGTACACATGCACCTTAGTTCAAATTACACTAAGGTGGACAACCTTTAAAAAAGGATTGATTGGATTCATGAGTTCCTATAAGGGATCGATGGATTCTTGGGTGCATCGATCCAAATCTTAAATTTAGGAAAAAAACGTGAGCGTCATAATGTCGAGCACGCAAACATTATATATCATATAAATAATTTGTGAGCTTCATTAATAGTTTTTTATTTTATTTTTACATATTATTATATAAATAATATATGGTATTATTTATACAATGTTCATAATATTATAACATAATATATTGTCATGATTAAATTTTAAATATTGTTTTGTTTTATTTATTAATATTTATTTTACATGAATTTATAATATCATGAAATAAAATTATAATATAATTTTGTTATAAATTTTTTTTTTCTATTATTTAGTTTTTTCTATTTTTAGTTTTATAATAAAATTATAATTTTTTATATTAACTTTTAATGATTTTCATTTATATGATTTGTTATAATAATATCATGGTATCAATACTATTATTTTAAAATATTATCTCTGCAACGTTATTTTAAAACAAACGTATATCTATTTTAAATTCGGGTCTATCAAGCATCGAGAGGGATCAAATTTGTTAAGGTGTAATTTTTTTATCATTTCATTCCATGTCAAATATTAATTCCTTCATATCAACCAATAATAAAAAAAATTACACCTTAAGATATTTGATCCCTCTCCGTGTTTGATAGATACAGATTTAAGATGGATCTATGACGGTTTAATATTTTAGATTTTGTGATGTACATATGTACGTACATAGTTATTTATTTTTTATTTAATGTATTTTTTGTTGTCACTTAATGTTATGTACATTACTTATTGTTATAGCATCAATTGCCTCCACATATGCATTGATGACTTGTTTGGTCTTTTCCTTGTCTTGGTTGCAGACATCAATCCCCTTTACCTCCTTTGGATCCTTAGAAAAGAACATTTTATGACATGTACGCACCCTAAAAACTATGAAAGGTGCGTGTACACGTGTTTCCACATTGAAATTTGTGTACATCTCATTTTTTCTGAACAAATATAATTTTCCATATTTTTGGGTGGGGTTCACAGGTTTGCTTGATTCCTAACCTCCTGATTACCGTACATAACTGATTGTAACCACTCCAACCACTTGGATATGGTATAAAATGAGCATAATCCACGATGAGAGGACAATCATACTTGAAACAATTTTATTTTGGCTATTTCCCTCCTTGTCTGCAAGCCCTTATTTCTCTAGAGATAATTCATATCCTCAGAACTAGAAACCCTTGGTCCTAAAATTTTCCATGTTGTACATATATGGCCAAGAAGTTTCCCTTTGTATTCTTTGGATATGCAAAAGCACTGGATTCATAGATGCATATTATAGCGAGTGGACTAGGTGGAGGGACTTGGATTCTATTCTCAGAGAAGTGTCGCTAAAACATTACTTTAAAAACTTTCCATTCTTAGAGTTTTGGACTCTTGGAGTCCATTAGGTTAGATTTTTGGGTGGTGACAACACATACATGTCAGTTACAATTTGTGGTTGTCTCTATTGGAGGTTTCTCAAGCATTTGAATTTCCATATCCCTGAAAATGCTTGCATATTTTTTGTTTAAATGTAGAATCCCATGAGGTTCTTCATGAGACTTGTGAACCATTTCTCCACTGGTTGAATCAACAATAAATATATATCTTTCCCCTATGTTCATCCTTGTTGTTTGATGTGTTATATTTCTCTATTTATTTGTTCATTAATTTTGGTTTTGCAGTCTAGCTTACAATACTATAAACAAAATAATATACTTATGCATACTAACAAAATAATTAAAAAATTAATGATTAATTTAAAATGAATTTATCTTTTTTTATTAAAGAGTACAATGATCTTAAATTGAGGACGACAAAGTCATCTAAAACACTATAAAAATCACAATAAAAGGATTTCTTTATGACTATTTCCCTTAATATTGTATAATCTATACTAAATTGAATCTCTATATGACAAAGCCATCTAAACATCGATCAAAAACTCAATAAAGAGATTGAATAATGATATTATCGCCTTAAATTTTGTAATAATTAAGGTAACATTTACATGGTACAAGTACAGACCTTGGTAATTAGATTTAGGTGAAAAACCTTTAACAAGGGATTGATGGATTCATGACTTCGTATCGATTCAAATCTTCTAATAAATAAAAAAACATGTTTCCACGCAGTGGGAAGACCCGGGGTTAATCATTTATATACGAACAAAACCCTTAGACACTAGCCCTTTCAACATCATCTGCAGAGCAAGTGAAGTCTCACCTAAGGCATCTAGAGGGGTTGTAGGAACTAAAGTTCTTTCAATGATGAGGGGAAGTGAGGAATTCTTCATGTTCTTACTACCATTTACTCATGTGTGTAGTTCTCATTGCTTCACAATCACTTATCATTCAACATATTTTATGCATGTCATTCTCCTACTTAAACATTCATTCAATTACTATATAATGATACATTCAACATATACCATCATTTCACCATAACATTAAACATCATAAAATGCAAAGACAACACATCACAACACCCATGTATAATGTGGTTCACCCAACTTGGGCTACATCCACAATGAATGGCTTCCTTTATTAGTCATTGATAATTATCTTACAGTTGTGCACTGCATTAAAAAAGATGCAAAGATAACATTACCGAAACTTCCCTAGTCGTTCTGTTGCAGTGTGAGCTTCACTCCTTAGTCATACCTCCATCTTCTTCCATCACTCAACTCAACTTACCCAACAAGAATTAAGACTTTCTCCTCCATCCAACCTCTCCCACCCAAAAACCTTTTATATATTTATACATCAAAATAGGGCTAAGATTGTTACAAAGTGGAAAAAATGTCCCCAAAATCCTAATGATATATAACTGTTTTCCACCTTTTGTGCGTTGTTCCGTCACACATCCTTTTGTTGCACACTTTGACTCCTCAAAGTCCACTCCTGTCATTCATCCTTCTGCCACACACTTTGTCTCGTAAAAGTCTTCCCCCATCACATGCTCTGGTCCATATTCTAACTATCTTTTATTCTTTGACCCCTTTTGGCGTAGATCCCAAAACTGAACCAAAATACCTATCTAAATATTATAGCTTCCTTTTATTCTTTGACCACTTCTGGCGTAGATCCCTGAATGGATTCACTTATCTTCCTGGCTTGATATTCCAATGGGGTCTTCTTCTCTTTCTATGCCTATGGGAGTTCTTGATATACCTTCTTGAATGCATGTTGCATTCTTTCCACCTTTTACACAGCCTCATCATGCTCTTGTTTAACTTTGTTGTACTCAATATCTAAGGTGAAATTTTATGCTATCACATTCACTAACTCACTGGATGTCTTCTATGCACACACAATTATCTCTTACGTTGTTCTTATCGGTAATTTCTGAAATACATCCATTGGTAGTTGTGATAGCACTAAGTGAATGTGACCTAGTTCCCTAGCATGTTCCTGCAGTTATGTTGTGGGGAAATTGACTACCCTTATTGCTAGCTTAATCAATCTTCATTCTCCTATGACTAATAAGGACTAGGATATTGTTGGCCCTACCTTTCTAGTCTTAGTATAAGTGGTTTTGGTTGGTTCCTCCTCCGTTTGTTACCCTGACATGATGTTTGCTACTTCTAATAGTTGTTGCAATTTTTCCATCTATTCCTACATGCATTTGTTCATATCTTCTTTTTTTCATGTTACATGTTGAAATGTGATGTGAGTGCCTTATTTTACTTGGTTACCTATCTTCTCTAAATAGTCCTCAGTCAAATACTGGATAGCCACTTCCTTAACGACTTTGTTCTTCATTCATTTTTGTTCACGTATCCTTTTCTTTGGCTCTTTTATCTTCTTATCATTGCGCAATATTGTCTGAGGATTTGTTTCCTCTAGGACCTTTCCTTTGTCCTAGTCGTATTCTTCTTCATCCTCATCGACCTCATGTATTTTCAGGATTTTCTATTCTAATTTCCCTATCTTTGTTGGTGGAATCTTCCACTCATTTCCCCAATCGACCATAATGTGCCCCATCTCCTCTTTCATCAATCTATATTGTGTTGGAAGCCATTGTTGATCTAGTTCCTTCTTTTCTTGTATGTACATGTCGTGACACCCTGCCTTAAAACACACCACTTCCTTATGTGCCTCAACCACTTGAGGGGGTATGTGTGGTTTCCTTTCGATGTTGTCTCTAGTATTTTCCTTGTAAATGTAAAATGAAACATTAATGTCCATCTATCACGCCTTATGTGTCGTGTACCAAAAGGTGTTGATATCACATGGCTAAGCAAGGATTCTCCGTGACTCCCAAAAAATCACTATCATTGGGCTCTCTCCAAGCTAATATCGTGATTATAATTAGTAACCAAGATTAGTGCAACTTGGTCCCCTTGTCCTTTGATTCCTCACAATCGATCAAAAAACAATTTAACAAAAACATTGCCTAGTTCATTTGGACACCCTCGACACATCGTTTTGTTGTTACTATGATTGTTGTTGGAACTTGATCTTTTCTGCAATTCCTTAATAGATTATAGGCTAAGGATTGCACTGCAAATCTTACCATCGCGTCACAGATGTTTGCAACATCCAATCCACATTGTCCACAGAACCTATGGAATTTCTCTTTCATTTTCTCAGAGAGAGTCTTTTCCTTCTTCTTCTGAAAAAAAAATGGTGTGGGGTCCTTCCGCTACAACGAAAGACTTGGAATGTGCACTATTAAATCAACTTCAATGGACACTAGAGTTTCAAGCCATATGTATCCCCCGCGTACACAAATTAGCATCATTTTTACACATGCATTGATTTCCTAGATTCATACAAAATGTGGTATATCGAACACGTTTAAAAGACCTTATTTCTACAACCCACTAGCCCATGCATGTGGCTCAATGACTATCATATGAGTCTTATAACTAGTGGAATTTATAAAAAAATTGTTGGGCACTAGATCTGGGAACTTATTTTATTCTGTGATGTCATGGTCAACATATTTCAGAGATGGTATTATCCCTAACATATCCCCTTCCACAATGAATTCCTCTGGAATCGGTGGCTCCATTAGCAAGTACTTTGCATCCTTTTGTAAGTTGAAATTCTTTGCAGATGGATTTTTTGGCAGGATATAATCCATGGAGAATATTTCTATTGAGGATGATACCTCCTATGTCTCTTCTACCACTGGCAACATTGTGGGTTGGTCGTGTGTTTTCTTTGGGACTAATGCCAAATCTATTGTTATTGCTTCTTTAGCTGGTGTCATTTTTTTCTGCAACTGATGTTATGTAACTCTTCTCTGAACTTCGGCTCTAAAAATTTGGCTCTGAAACTTCGACTTGGAAACTTGGATCTGTATGCAAACTCTAACTGAAAATAAACTTCCCTCTTCGACACTATGCTTGCTTTTATACTACATTTCCAGTTGTTAACTTCCTTTCGTGCCTAAACTTTCAGTCTAGTCCACTAATTCTTTTCATTCATTACCAACCTTAATGATCTATTCACTTTGCATCTTCAAACATTTCTTCATTCGATTCTGCAATCTATCACAATCTTTTGTCCATTCCGCATTTTTTATTATGCAACACCACTACTTTTTCTTCATGATATCTCTTTATTGCATGTCTTGTCATGGATTGTCTTAAATGCTCTTATTTGTCATATGCACAATCTCATCTCTATGCACGATCTCTTCCTTTTGTGTGATCCCTTCTATCTACACAATCTTGCTTCCTTCGTCTGTGAATTATTCGTCCTTCTTTCTCTTCCATGACATTTTCCTGCTTTTCTTCTTTACCTTCTAACCTTAAATTTATTCACTTATCAAATTTCGACTTCTTCCCTAAAGAATTTTAATTATTTTCCTATTTTACTTGTTTTTTCTTTATTTTTCTTCCTTTCCTTGTTATAGTACATTATGATACAAATTAGTCTGCACATCTCCTCTAGTGCATGGGAGGAGACTATCCATGTATGGTTTCAGTCGAATCCTATTCACTATTCCTTCCACGACTTGTCCATCCAATTGTTCCAACTGAAAAACAGATGTGTCAGTCACATATATGATCACATATGGCCCTATATAATGTGTCCTAAATGTTTATGGGTGCTGTAAGAATTTATTGTCATAGAGAAGCACTAGATATCCTATTTGTAACTTCTTTTTCTTGATGTGTCTATCATGCCATGCCTTTTCTCATGCCTTCCGTACTTGTTGATGGAACACTGCAATAATTTGATCTTCCTCTAACACTAGTAACTGTGATAATATCTCTTGTACTATGTCAGAGTCTAGAAGGCCTGTTATCACAACAATGCGTAGACTTGGTACAAGAAAATCCATGCGAATTATTGCTTCACTTCCATACTCTAATCTAAAATGTGTTTGACCTGTCAACATGTTGTATGTAGTTCTATAATCCCATAACACTATAGGATTTCTTAAGTCCCAATCATCCCATCCTACACTGAAAAAATTGGTCAATGCATTTTCCAATATCTTATTGAAGGCCTTTACAATTCCATTTGCTTGTGGGTGATATGGAGTGTTATTTAGATATTGTATCTGGAACTCTTCTATCAATCCTACAATTTTCTTTTCCAAGAAGTGAGTCCCCTAATCAGTCATAATTACTTTAGGACACCCAAACCTTGTAACTATGTTCTCAAACAAGAACAAAATAATTGTCTTCGTGCTACAATCTATAACGGGTTCTACCTTTGCCCACCTTGTCAGGTAGTCTGTTGTAGTAATTATGTACTTGGATCCTGTATTCCTCGCTGGTGGATTAATCGGTCTGATAAAATATACTTCCCATTTTTCAAACACTTGTAAGGTGACTTGCGGATTCAACTATCTCATCTCATCTCTTCATGATGACCTTCCTACTCTCTAACAAACATCACAACTTTGAAAATACTCCTTAGTATCCTTTTGGAGGGTAGGCCACCATATCCCTACGTACAATATATTTTGTTTTGTCTCCTTTCCTGCATAATTTCCTTATGCAATTCAATTATGTTCCTCTACTAGCATCATTGGTGTTTCATGTTCTAGCACACATCGTCGTAGTATCCCATCTATTCCTAACTTATATAAGTTTCCTATGATCAATTGATAATCCACTTCTTTAACCACTAGATGCTTCTTCTGTGCTACTATTATATCAGATGGTGCCACTCATGTGCTCAAATATTGGACAATTTCTACAAAATGATCATCTAGCATTTGAACTGAGAATAAATGTGCATCTAGTAAATTATCATCTAAGTTCCTCGCATCTTCTCATGTTAGTATCCACGAAAAATGGTATGGTCTTGCATTTAGTTTCCCTGTCTTCACAATAACTTTGAGATCATACTCCTCGAACAACAATATCCATATGCATATTCTTCCCCCCATCATTGGCTTGTTCAATAGATATCTGAGTGCAAAGTGGTCTATATACATCTTGAAATGGGACCTTAACAAATAGTGTCCGAAATTCTGCAAGGAATACACCATTTCCAATCCTTCCCTTTCTATCATCGTGTAATTCTTCTGAGTATTTGGCAACTTCCTTCTAGCAAAAACAATTGGATGATCTAACTCTCCCTCTCCTGGTTGGGATAACACTGCATCGAGCGCTATCGATGAACAATCCACATGAACGTTAAACTCTTTCTACCAATTTTGGAACACCATAATGGGTGCAGTTACTAAATTTTGTTTCAATACGTCCATACCCTTCTGACATTATTCATTCCACTGAAACTTAGATTCTTTCTTCAATAAATTCTCCATTGGAGCTATAATATTTGCATAACCTTTAATAAATTTCCGGTAATATCTAGTATGACCCAAAGTTGTTCTCAACTATCTCACTGATTTAGGAAGTGGAAAATTAACAACTACTACTATCTTGGCAGGATCAAGTAACAAACCTTGCTTGTATACCACATTTCTTAAGAATATCCCAAACGACGCGCAAAAAATACATTTCTTCGAATTTAATGAAATATGATATTGTCTACATATGTCAATCATCAACCTATGCACACTACATGTAGGTACTATTTATTCTTTATCTTCCTCCATAAAATGTTTTCTACTAAAGGTGACTCATCTTCAAAATTAATTGTTACCTTTAAGTTTCGGTTGAGCTCTTCCAATTCTACTGTCCCTCTGCGCACTTCTAGTTCTAAAAACTAGTTCCTGGGAACTATCTCCTATGTATGTATGGACCTGTGCATCCATTCCTTCTTCAGAACTTGCCTCCAAGTTATAATACATCTTGCAACATGATATTTCAAATCACTCATCCCTATATACTTGTACATAACATCTTCTATTCCAAACCTGATCTGCATCAACCTTTTACAATGTTACCAATCCTCTATCTTTCCTTGTCGGTTGCCCACAATCTTGTTGGAGTTTCTCCTAGTGAAATATACAATGATAATAATATTTGTTGTTCAGGTATCTACAACTCAAATACATTGACAAAATAACCTACCTCCATTAATCCCACAAAATTTGGCATATCATGTACCTCTATTCCGATCCAGCACAAAGAGTGAGTAATGAAAGAACATATTCTAGTCCATACTTCATGCAACCGGTGTTGCCAGTGTTCAATTCCTTCCTCCAAGTCTGATGCACACGTGCTTATGATTCTCCCAATAAGAACACCATCTATAGTGGAATTGATGTAGCCATCCATGCATGCTATCCTATTATATAAGTTATCAATTTCCTTTCTCATAGGCTCCACATATCGTCTTGCCTCCATAGGGTCTAATGCCGCAGTGAACTTTAAGACTCCTCCTTAAAAAATTATGTCTATTTTCTTAGAGTTAATAATTTCTTTATTTTCGATGTCCCAATCCGGTCCAAGCAGAGTTTGTATGAATGAATGTTATCCATGATCTGAATAACCTCAAATTCAACTACACTGCACACTTGATCTATATTAACATGTGCTCCTTCCAATCTCCCAATTTCTATTATCTTATGTTAGTTATCGAACATCAACTGAACAGTTGACCAAACTAGCTTTGGTTTCCCCATCATCTCCCACATCTGTCTTGGAAGAAAATTTACTTCTGATCCTGAATCTAAGATGACATTGTCTATATCATATTCTCCTATCCGCACACTTAATTTGAACTCTCTGTTTTTCCTATGATTACAGAATACTTGGTTCACTACTTGGTTCTTCTTGCATCAACTATAAACAACACTTTTGAAATTATTTCAAAGTATTTACCTTTTCTACCAACCTTTCTGGATTAGTGCTATCATAAACTGACAACATATCATATATTGGTGATGCCTTTGACAATGATGTTATCGAGTCTGGTCCTAGTATCTCCTTCCTGGATTTTTGATAGGTTTATGTTTTTGTTTGCGGATTGAATGTTGGCATGGGATTAACTACTTTCTTTATCCATTTTTCAACTTATTTTCCCTTCTTCATTGAATCTAGTTTGGTTCTCATTTCGTCACATGTAACAACTGCTACTTTTGCTTGATCATCACGTTCCTCAAAGACTATCATCTATAGGTTCTAGTTCTAATTATAATGTTGGTTTTGATGTTGGTTCTAGTTCTGTCTTGCCTGGAACTTCTCTATTAGTTGAGGAAAGTATTCTCTCACATGATCCAATGATCTGCAATATGTGCATGTCATGCAAGGATTCTATAAATATCTTCCTAAATGTCCTGTTTGATTTCATTTATAATAAATTATGGGTCCTCTGCCTCCTCGACCAAATCCTTCACGTCCTCGACCTTTGTCAAATCCTCCATGTCCACCCTGATTAAATCCTCTTGGAGTGTTTTACTATGGAACTCCTCCTTCGTCTTTGGAATTTTCTTCTTGGATTCTATACCCGTCTAAAGTGCACTCTCTCATTAAGTCAAATGCGCAACAATCTTTCTCAACGATTCCTACCAATTTGAAAAAATTACAAAATAATTTCCTAGGTGTACTTTGGTACTTTTTCACTAAGGGATAAGCCATCAGATAATGCCCCCATGTATTTTATATCTCACAATAGCCTACTCCTCCTCACAATGGGTTTGGGGATCCTGTGGCCATACACTACGTGAATGTTGAACATTCTTCCTTTTTGTTGGCCTTCTATCATACATGTAATACACCAAACATGTTCACACTTTTACTTTTCCTTCGTTATCTCTGATAATTGAATTTTGAGTGCAACCAACTGTGATTGTACCTATTCCATACACGTGCCATCTCCTACAAGATATGTTTCTAATTTCATTTTAATTTCCAACGCTTTTGGTTGCGACATGACCTTTTTTCGTGTTAATGGATAGTAAATGTGTCGAAATAGACCTTCAATAAACCATTCTCGATGTTTCTTTTCAGGGATATAAAATGTTAAACTACCCATCACATATTTAAATATTTGGTTGTAATCCCATGCTATCTCATTCTGCACTTGCTTAATCTCTTTCAGCTATGTACTATATTGCAATTTAGATTTCGACTTCCTAAATTCCTTCAACAATTATTCTCCAATCTCTGCCAAAGTTCTTGACTTTCTAGCAGATGTATTTGTATGATACCTCATATACCATAACAATGCATGAACTTTGAACTTCATGGATAACTATGTGATCTCCGTCACCTTGTCTTGGACATTCTTCACAGTCCATATCGTCTCGCATACAAACAAGTGATTCTTAGTGTCCTCCGACATTGCTCCCTGAAAGTCAGTAATTCTTAGTGTATGATCTATACCTTCCATTGTACTCAGTGTAGTGCTTACCCCTGGTGATGCTATATTACTTAGGTTCATTGTGCTACTTCCACTATTCTAACCATTTCTCTAACTTTCTCCACTCATTAGAATCTCTCTTGAAAAAGTCTCGGTTCCTGCTTCAATTCTCTTTGATGCACATGGGGTCATGGGTTCAACACAGATTCCGATATGATATGCATTTCCTTCTCCTACTAGAAAATATTGAGGGTATCTTTCCTTCATTTTCCTTTCTCCATATGGTGTGATCTAAAGTATTGCATAGGGGTCACTTTATTCAAATTATCTATATTGTTTTTATTTCCCATCCATAGTCTCCTTCTTATTATATCTAAACCTTTTCCCACAACACAATATTCCAATATATTTGTCTGATTCAGTATCCTCTTCTCTTGGCATCCTCAGTCCATCTGATCTTTACTCATCCTTCCCACTCTTCGATCCTCCTCTGGTAATCCCCCAGACCCTCTTTGTGCACGAAGGAACCTAGCTACCAAAATCCATATTCATGACATTCATATCACACAGTAACATAATTATCCAAGTAGACAACGCTCTCAAATATATTCCATGTGGACCTTTGAAAAACTCCCTCTCTATGACACTATAAGACAGGGTACAATCTATCACAAATTCTGTAATATAACCCCCCAGTATACTATTCAACCATAAACCAATCATGCCAGAAATTGTAACTATCTAATCACTTCAGGGGTCTAGTTTCTCTGAGCTTCATCTCTATATCTCCCAATGTTCTCAACTATCCTTTATAACCATTCAGTCAAAATTATCATAAATTCACCAAAGAAAATTTCATGAAAGTCTATGAAAACATACCTTTGTAACCATTGTTCATCACTGAGCCGCGGGTTTCTATTATGTTCTATGGAAAAGTCTCATTTATTCCTCTCTATCCATTCTTCAATTTCTTCTTTATTTGAACTCCAAAACATTCCCCTCAATTACAGTTCCAAGTCCCGACAACAGAGCCATTTATTGTTGCGTAGTGGGAAGACTTGAGGTTAATCATCTATATACCAACAAAACCATTATACACCATCCCTTTTGGAATCACCTATAGAGAAAGTGAAGTCTCACCTGATGCATTTAGAGGGGTCGCAGGAACCAAGGTTCTGGAGTGATGAGGGGAACTAAGGCATTCTTCATGTTCTTACTACCATTTACTCATGTGCACAGTTCTCATTTCTTAAAAATCACTTATCATTCAACATATTATAAGTGTGACATTCTCCTACTAAATATTCATTCAATTACTATATAACAATACAATCATCACATAACATCATTTCACCATAACACTAAACATCATAAAATTCAAATACAACACATCACAACACGCATGTTTAACGTGGTTCACCAAACTTGGGCTACGCCCACAACGATTGGCTTCCTTTATTAGTCATTGATAAGTCTCTTATAGCTGCGCACTGCACTACAAAATATGCAAGCAGAACATTACCCAAACCTTCCTAACTATTTTTTTTTTGTGTGAGCTTCACTCCTCAGTCATAACTCCAAATTCTTCCTTCGATCAACTCAAATTACCAAACCACCATTAAGACTTTCTCCTCCGTCCAACCTCTCCTACCCAAAAAACCTTTACATATTTATACATCAAAATAGGGCTAAGCTCGTTACAAAGTGGAAAAAATTTCCCCAAAATCCTAATGATATATAACCATTTTTTGTCTTTTGCGCATTGCTCCTTCGCGTATCCTTCTGTCACACACTTTGATTCCTCAGAGTCCACTCTCGTTGTGTATCTTTCTATCACGCAGTTTGGCTCCTCAAAGTCCGCTCCCGTCATGTGCTTTGTTCCATATTCTAATTGCATTTTATTCTTTGACCTCTTCTGGCATAGATCCCAAAATTTAAAAAAAAAACCTATCCAACAACACCGTTAAGAAGGAAATGGTGGATTCTTGAGTGCATCGATCCAAATTTTAAATTTAGGAAAACATTGTGAGCGTCATATTGTCGAGCACCCAAACATTATATATCATATAAATAATTTGTGAGATTCATTAATAGATATATATTTTTTATTATATATATTATATAAATAATATATGGTATTATTTATATAATTTTTATAATATTATAATATAATATATTGTCATGATTAAATTTTAAATATTGTTTTATTTTATTTGTTAATATTTATTTTATATAAATTTATAATATCGTGATATAGAATTATAATATTATATTGCTATAATTTTTTTGTTCTATTATCTAATTTTATAATAAAATTGATAATTTTTTATATTAACTTTTAATGATTTTCGTTTTATATGATTTGTTATAATAATATCATGGTATTAATACTATTCTTTTAAAATATTAGTCCGTCATCGTTATTTTAAAACCAATGTAGATCTATTTTAAATACGGGTTTATCAAGCAATGAGACGGATCAAATTTCTTAAGGTGTAATATTTTTATCATTTCATTCCATGTCAAATATTAATTCCTTCATATTAACTCATAATAAAAAAAATTACACCTTAAGGTATTTGATCCCTCTGAGTGCTTGATAGATACAAATTTATGATGTATCTATGATGCTTTAATATTTTAGATGTTGTGATGTGCATATGTACATATGTAGTTATTTATTTTTTATTTAATGTATTTTTTCATTGTCACTTAATGTTCTGCACATTACTTATTGTTATAGCATCAATTTCCACCACATATGCATTGATGACTTGTTTGGTCTTTTCCCTTTCCTTCTTGTAGGCATCAATCCCATTTCTCTCCTATGGATTCTTAAAAAAATTATTTTATGACATGTACGTGTACTAACAAATATGTAAGGCATGTATACGCATGTTTCCCCATTGAAAGTTGTGTACATATCATTTTTTCTCAACAAAATATAACTTTTCATATTTTTGGTTGGGGTTCATGGGTTTACCTGGTTCTTGACCTCCTGATTCCCGTACACAACTAATTATAACCATTACAATCACTCTGAGATGGTATAAATTAAGAATAAGCCATGAGGAGAGGAAAATCATACTTGAAGAAAATTAATGTTGGCTATTTCCCGCCTTGTCTGCAAGCCCTTATTTCCCTACAACTAATTTATATCCTTAGATCTAGAAACCCTTGTTTTTATCCTTTTCCATGCTTAACATATAGCCAAGAAGTTTCCCTTGATATTATTTGGATCGACATAAGAATTTGAGTCGGAGATGCATCTTATCGTCAGAGGCGTAGGTGGATAGACTTGGAGTCCTTTCTGGCAGCAGTGTCTTATCAGGTACAGGTGATAAATACATATATTCTTTTGTCAAATAATAAAGTAACATCTTTCCCATGAATTAATTGGGTTATTATTATATGATGATCATGTTTGAATTCCTTGTTACTTAGAATACAAATTGTTTCAATTGTCTTTGTTTTCAACCATTTTCATAAAATTTAGATATTATATAACCAATTTCCTTTGTAGTTTTCTATTTGAGTGTTTTGTAGGTTGTCAAAGGAATAATTTGGAAGGAGAACGATAGGTTTTTAACCACAATATCTTCATCAGAAGTAGGACACCCTATATGTCTCTTTTTCCTTGCTACTAGTAGTTACCTAATTGACCGAGTTAGTTACAAATATTTGATTGCATTCTTGGAATCTGGTTTGATATTTAAACGGTTAGCACTCAGTTGTGGCTTTGACCGATATCCCTAGGGGATTTTTCTCATAATACAGTTGAAAACCATACTGAGGAATTTATCTCCTTTGTGGGTTATATTTTAAGTGATTTGCCTCCTGAGCATGGCTATGACTAGATACCTAATGTATAAGAACAAGTTAAAAAACATGGAAGACAAGAGGCTACCTAAAATTTCTTCAAAATCAAGTCATAACCACCATCGACTCAAGAGAGGATGGAATAAATACGCTCAGTCTTGGATAATCTATTGGGGAATCATGGAAGAAACCATTTTGTAGAATAAAGATACTATTAAAAAAATGTCAAATCAAAATTTAAGGAGAAAATGTGGTGTGATAAAGAGTTAGAGGAAAAAAGAAAATTAAGGTATTATAAAGATGTAATCAATCCTAATCTAGAAGATCAAAATTATCTATCTATTTTGCCAAGTATAAAAACAAATAAGCATTACTAAGATAAGAACAAATTCTCACGAGCTCCATAGTGAAACTGGGCGTTGGTTACTTCCGAAAAGGCCATGGGATGAAAGAATGTGTCACCTTTGTGACACTAATAAGGTTGAATATGAAAAGCACTTTTTCTTAGATTTTCCAGCCTATACCTATATTAGATCTCATTTTCAAAATATTTATCACACTACCAACCTTCCTAACCTCTCAACTCAACAAAAGTATGGTGATCTTGGAAAGAATCTATGAATGCTTTTCGAGCACAGAAACAAAATTTTAAAGAATCATAAGTAATCACTTACCCTCGTAAGGTCCGATAGACCAATTCAGTCTTAGTGGACATTAATCATCATCATCATTGTTGGATGAGTAGTTTAAATCTTTTTGAGTCTTTCTTATACCTTTTCAAGACTTTCGCTTTGAACACTTTCATTTTTTTTTGGACGTTGAAGGTCATATATGCACTTTTGTATGCAAAACATTGTGTACATACATGATTCTTCTTTGCGACAGTGGTGTAGATATGCATTGTGTCTTATACATAGTCGCATACATCTCCAAAGAAAGATTTTTTCCCTCTTCTATGCCTTTTTGGGGTATTTGGATTGGTTTTTGGGATATTTATGGATCCCGTGACTTTCTATGACCTACTACTAATTAAAAAAGTCTTATAAGTTATATGTTTTCTCAAAGAAAAGAAAAAAGGAATTGGTTTCTTTATTTTTCTTCTTCAAGCTTCTATGAATAGTCGTAAGGTTATTTTCTTGGATTTTTATATCTCGTGTTGTTTTGTTAACTCTCCTTATAGTATGCCCCGAATGGGGTGTTATACTTCCACATAGACCAATGGACAGGTGGAGCGCCCAACACTCCACACGAGGACACTCGACACTCTCAAACAATGGAGAGGCCATATGAATTCATCCCTGGTACCACCCTCCTCCTTAAATGACCAACCCCTCGACCTCACATCCAATTTACTTCCCTGCTCTAATGACTTCCCCTCTCTAGTGTGCCAACTCCATTAGCTCTGTCATGGTGACGAACTTTCGGTATATCCTTCTTCTCTTGCACTGGTGTGATTTAATACCATGGGAGATTGCATGGAGGCTCATTTCATCGTCAGTATCCTCAACTAGCTTCCCAGACGATATGATATTGATTGGCTCTGCTCTCTGGTTTAGTTGCTCTGTTCAGACCTTTACTCCTCCCACCAGCCTTCTCCTTCTCCTGGAAATTCCCAGACAACGAGGGAAGTCAAATATAGGAACCGAATGTTACTAACCTTCTGACCGCATGGCCATCTGGCCACCCCCATTGTGCCTGCCACTTTCAAGCTCCACCACCTCTTCTTTAGCTAAATCTTGTCCTATCCAACGAGCTCTTCCCTTGCTCTCTTCACCATGGGCTTGTCGTCTTGAATCGTTCAAACATGATGGTAATTCATTGGGATTTACTCCCATCCATCTACCTTCTCTTGCGTCCTCCTCACGTCCTCCTCCTATGCCTTCTTCCCCTCCACTGCCCCCTTCCCCTACATACACCCCCATATCAGAACCTCCCCCCTTACCTCCCTCTCTGCAATATTGTGCAAGAAATGATGCTTGGATGTGCCTCTAGGACGCCTGGGATGACCTTTAAGGTTATTTATTTGACTTTCATAGGGACATATATGACCTCTGCTTCATATTAGAAAACATGGATAGACACAGGGAAAGGTTGGAACTCCTTATAACCACCCTCCTTAGATCAATTAAGGTACATGGTACAGTGACACAGGAACTGAGTGAGGTAGAGGATGCATCTGGGATAGAGACAACTCTGGGTACGAGTGTGCATGAAACAATTGTTTCTCCTCTAACGACAATGAATTAGGCAGACCAAGTGTGGGAAGGAAACATCGGGCTCGGGTCACCACCCTTGGCTTAATGTTTTGGGACTTCAATAGATTATGCATGCTGGAATTTTTTACTAGGTTACACATAGAAGGTTACCAGGATTTACGTGGAACCCTATAGAAAAAGTCTATTTTTGTCTTTTTAGCACAACACATTTTAGTTTTTCAGACATATTTTCAAGTTTCGGTTGGATTGTTTCCCATATGGGTGATTCAGATCGGAACAAACTCTGGCATGAAATTTCTCTCTGCATTTTCAGTATTTACAGTCTTTGAAAGGTAATACAAAACTCTAAATTAAAAAAAAAAAAAAATCTCCTTGTAGTATGAATAACTCCATTTTAGTTGTCTTTGCCTCTCATTTTTCATTTTTTCTTGTTTTTCATTGAAAAATAAAATCACTCTAGCTTTCCATTTTTCATTTTTCTTTAAAAAAAAAGAGAAAAAAAAGGAGAGTTTTTTTTGTTCTTATCTCTTTTAGTCTTTACCTCTATCTATCACTAGAAAAAAATGTTATTTCTAAGCACACTTTCTTCTTCTGCATGTATTAATTTCAGAATCTTGCTTGTATTATTAAAAACTTTTAATTTTCATACGCTCATCTAAAAGGTGTCTCACCTATCAACTTATTGTATGTATTTCTATAATACCATAACAATGCAGGTGTTCTTAATTCCGAATCATCCCATCCTACATGGAAAGCCTTGGTCAATGCATTTTCTAGTATCTTATTGAAGGCCTCCATGGTTCCATTTTCTTGTAGGTGATATGGAGTTCTCTTTCCATGTTGTATATGAAACTCTTCTATCAATGTTGCAATTGTCTCTTTCAAGAAGTGAGTCCCCTAATCGCTCATAAGTACTTTCGGACACCCAAACCTTGTAACTATGTTCTCAAACAAGAACCACACAACTGTCTTCACGCTGCAATCTATAATTGGTTCTACCTCTGCCCACCTTGTCAAGTAGTTTATCATGGTAATTATGTACCTGGATCTTGTTCTCCTCGTTGGTGGCCTAATCGGTCTGATAAAATCCACTTCCCATTTTCTAACACCTGTAAGGTGACTTGGAGATTCAAAGGATCTCATCTCTTTGTGATGACCTTCCTACTCTCTAATAAACATCACAACGTAGAAAATACTCCTTAGTATCCTTGTGGAGGGTAGGCCACCATATCCCTACCCACAATATATTCAGTGTTGTCTCCTTTCCTACATAATTTCCTCATGCAATTCCATCATGTGCCTCTACTAGTATCATTGGTCTTTTGTGTTCTAGCACACATCATTGTAGTATCTCATCTATTCCTAACTTATATATGTTTCATATGACCAAATGATAATCCATTTCTTTAACCCCTATATTCTTCTTTTGTACTACTACCATATCAAATGGAGCCACTCATGTGCTCAAATATTGGACAATTTATGAAAAATGGTCATCTACCATTTGAACTGAGAATAAATGTGCATATGGTAAAGTATCATCTAGGTTCCCTACATCTTCTCATGTTAGTATCCAAGACAAATGGTATGGTCCTACATTTAGTTTCCATGGATTCAAAATATTTTTGAGATCATACTCCTAGAACAACAATAACCATCTCCATATTCTTCCCTCCAGCATTGGCTTGTTCACTATATATCTAAGTGCAAAGTGGTCTGTATCCATCTTGAAATGAGACCTTAACAAATAATGTATTAAATTATCCAAGGAATAAACCATTTACAATCCTTCCCTTTCTGTCATCGTGTAATTCTTCTGAGTAGTTGACAACTTCCTTCTAGCAAGAGAAATTGGATGATCTAAGTCTACCTCTCCTGGCTAGGCTAACACTGCACCGAGCACTATCGATGAAGAATCCACATGAACGTAAAAATATTTATTCCAATCTGGGAACACCATAATGGGTGTATTTACTAACTTTTGTTTCAATACGTCCATACCCTTCTAGCATTCTTCATTCCATGGAAACTTAGATTATTTCTTCAATAACTTCTTCATTGGAGTTGTAATATTTGCATAACCTTTAATAAATTTCCTGTAATATCTGGTATGACCCAAAGTTGTTCCCAACTGTCTCACTGATTCAGGTGGTGGAAAATTAACAATTACTACTATCTTCGCAGGATCAAGCAACAAACCCTGCTTGCGTACCACATGTCCTAAAAATATCCCAAACTATGTGAAAAAAATACATTTCTTCCAATTTAATGAAATATGATATTGTCTACATCTATAAGTCATCAACCTTGGAGTTTCTATGTGATCTTCCAATAGGATAAATGTAGTCAAATCATCTAAGTACACTTCAAGAAACTTGTGAATAAACTCCTTAAACATTGTGACAACTACTCTAGAAAACACAACATGTTCATTCTTTAACCCAAACAACATACCATGTATTGGTAGCTTCCTCATTCCGTCAGAAATGTCATCTTATGTTTGTCTTCTGGTGCAATCTTTATCTTATGGTATCCTAATTTTCCATCGGTGAATGAGTAGGCCTCCTTCCCTCCTACGTTTTCTAATACTTCATCTATAAAGGGGGTTGGAAATGGGTCATGCAAACATGCATAATTCAACTTCCTTAGGTCTACAAAAATTTGAATACGTCATATTTGGAATCTGGAATCTGCGATGTGTTCGATTATACCTACTTCTATCATTCTGTCAAGATCTGCTTTCACTTTTTCCTTATACTTCAGATTCAATATCTAAGGTCTCTATTTTACTGTCTTAGCATCAGATTTTAAAGGGATCTTAATTTATCCTAATTCTCCAGATATTCCTTTCATCTCTTAAATGGTTGTTGGAAATAGATCCTAATACTCATGAAATAGGTTTTCAATATTTTCCAAGGTCTCATCGTTCCAATAATCACCAATTTTTACAAACTCCGGTCTCTCCTTCGTGCCAATATTCAATTTGTGCACTCTTAACAGATTCACATATATGTTAGAATCAAGTGTTGGACCTACTATGTCATGCTCCCATTTAGTCTCTAGTACCTGTACATTTCTTTGGTCCCCTTTTCCTAGTCTTTCTCAATAACATTATAACATTATAATAGTTCATGGATTGTCGTAGACTTCCTATGCACACTACATATAGGTACTATTTCTTCTTGACCTTCTTCCATAAAAAATTACTCTAAAGACTTGTAAAGTTGCATCTACTAAAGGTGAATCATCTTCAAAATTAAATGTTACCTTTAATTTTTGGTTGATCTCTTCCCAGTCTATTGTCCCTCTACACACTTCTAGTTCTAAATACTAGTTCCTGGGAATTGTCTCCATCATATGTATAAACCTGTGCATACATTCATGCTTCAAAAATTTCCTCCAAGTTATAATACATGTTGCAACGTAATATTTTGAATCACTCATCCCCGTATACTTGTGCATAACAAGTTTTGTTCCAAACTTGATCTGCATCAACCTTTTACAATGTTACCAATCCTCTATCCCTTCCTTGTGGGTTTCCCACAAACTTGTTGTAGTTGCCCTGAGTGAAATATATAATGCTAATAATATTTGTTTTTCAGGTATCTCCAACTCAAATTCACTGACAAAAGAACTTACCTCAGTTAATCCCTCAAACTTTGGCATATCATGTACCTCTATTCTGATCTAGTGCAAAGAGCGATTAATGTGAGCACATATTCTAGTCGATACTTTCTGCAACTGGTGCAACCAGTGTTCAAGTCCTTCCTTCGAGTCTAATGCACACATGCTAATGCTTCTCCAACTAAGTGCACCCATTGTAGTGGGATTGACGTAGTCATCCATGCACACTATCATATTATATAAGTTATCAATTTCCTTTCTTTGTGGGATCCACATATCTTCTTTCCTCCATAGGTTCTAATGGCACAATGAACTTTAAACCTCCTCCTTCAAAAATGATCTCACTTTTATTAAAGTTAATAATTAATTTGTTTTCGATGGCCCATTCCATTCAAAGAAAAAATGGATATAACTGACTATTATCTATGATCTAAATAACCTCAAATTCATCTAGACTTCACACTCCATCTATATTAACATGTACTCCTTCCAATCTCCCAATTTCTATTATCTTATGTTGGTTAGACAAACTCAACTAAACATTTGACCAAACTAGCTTTGGTTTCCCCATCATCTCCCACGTCTGTCTTGGAAGAACATTGACTTCTGATCCTAAATCTAAGATTACATTGTCCATGTCATATTATCCTATCTTCACACTTAATTTGAACTCTATGTTTATCCTCTTCTTGCACAAGACTTGGTTCACTACTTTCTACGTAGTAGGTATTTATTTGTCTTATGTACACTGATCAATCATTCTTATTAGTGAATTCAGTGTTGTCTCATCTTGCATCAAATCTAAACATACCTGTTAAAAGTATTTCAAAGTATTTACCTTTTCTACTGACCTTTCCAGAATATTGTGATCATAAATTGACAGCATATCATATACTAGTTTTGTCTTTGACGATGATGTTATCGATTCCAGTCCTAGTATCTCCTTCCTGGATTGTTGATAGGTTTATTTTTTTGTCTGCGGATTAAATTCTAGCATGGGATTAGCTACTTTCCTTATCCATTGTTCATTTCTTGTTCCACTGTGTGTAACAATTGCTAGTCTGGGTTGATCGTCACGTTCTTGAATGACTATCATCTATAGGTTCTTGTTTTGATTATGATGTTGGTTCTGATGTTGGTTCTAGTTCCCTCTCACCTATCACTTCGCTATCAATTGAGGAAAGTATTCTCTCGCATGATCCAACTCTCCGCAATATGTGCATGTCATGCAAGGATTCTGGAAATATATTCCTAAATATCCTAGTTAATTACAATTATAAAAAATTATCATTCCTATGCCTCCTCGAACAAATCCTCCATGTCCTTGACCTCTGCGAGTCATCCATGTACACATTTATTAAATCCTCTTAGAGTGTTGTACTATGGAAATCCTCCTTTTTATGTGGTATTTTCTTGATAGATTCTATATCCATCTGAAGTGAACTCTCTCATCAAGTCAAATGAATGACAATCTTTTTCAACTGGTCCTGCCGACTTGCAAAAATTATAGAATAATTTCCTAGGTGTACAATGGTACTTCTACACTAAGGGAGAAGCCATAAGATGATTTCCTAATGTCTTTTATATCTATGTAGTTTAAATATTTTTGAGTCTTTCTTATAAATTTTCAAGACTTGTTCTTTGAACACTTTCATTTTTTTTGGATGTTTAGGGTCATATACGTGGTTTTGTGTGCAAACAATTACATACATATAGGCTTTTTCTTTGAGACAGTCATGTAGATATGCATTATGTCTTATACATAGTCACGTACATCTCCAAAGCAATAATTTTTCCCTCTTCTCTACCTTTTTTGGTTATCTGGCTTGGTTTCTGGGATCTTTTATGGGTCCTATGACTCTCTCTAACCTATTGTTAGTTACAAAAGTCTTATAAGTTATATGTTTTTTCAAAGAAAAGAAAAAAATAATTGGTTTCTTTATTTTTCTTCTTTAAGCTTATGTGAATAGTCTGAAGGTTATTTTCTTGGATTTTTCTATCTGGAGTTGTTTTCTTAACTCTCCTTACAATATGAATAATTCCATTTTAGTTCTTTTTTCCTCTCATTTTTCATTTTTTCTTGTTTTGCATTGAAAAAGAAAATCACTCTAGCTTTCCATTTTTCATTTTTCTTAAAAAAAAAATGAGAAAACAAAAAGAGAGTTTTCTTTGTTCTTATATATTTTAGTCTTTACCTCTATCTATCGCTGAAAAGAAATGTTATTTCTGATCACACTTTCTTCTTCTACATGTATTTATTTCATAATCTTGCTTGTATTATTGAAAACTTTGAGTTTTCATAATTTTTGTTCATACGTTTTGTCGAAAAGGAAATTTCAGTTTTGCTTGTTTTTGGATAGTTGCATTTCATATAAAAGAAAATTTGTATTACCTACATTACATTGAAAAGATAAATAATTTTCATTTTTTAAGCGTTCCTCAATGTTTTGTTTCCATTGAATAATAACCTTGTTTTTCTGAACAACAATTTTCTTAACATGCTTCATTTTA
Organism: Picea engelmannii; assembly: GCA_009831015.1. Lineage (NCBI taxonomy): Eukaryota > Viridiplantae > Streptophyta > Pinopsida > Pinales > Pinaceae > Picea > Picea engelmannii. Next base: position 396,694 of record ML779385.1, read on the forward strand.
TGTTTAATCTCAAAACATCACTAAGTTTCACGTCTGTAAACCTTTGAGTAAACAACACCCACTAAAATTAATGCATGATATTAAAGTAGTTAGATTTTTATTTGTAGGGTATACAAACTAGTCTAGGTTTAGGGCCTTAGAATAGGATTGGAGAGATAACTCTCCAAGGTCATTTTACAAACATAGGAGGATGAGATATGGAGAGACAAATCAAATTATCATATAGGTTTGGTCGATAAACTCCTCTAACAAAAGATCCAAACACAAGGTCCTGTGAGGAAGATTCGAGGTTCTAACCCCCTTGAGGCTTGACCAAGTATAATGGAGAGATTGTATACGGGGGTTTCGCTAGTACCCATACCTCCCTGAGAGGCGGTGATTTCAAAGAATTGGGATTTACTACCCTACCCATATGTTTAATTTGGAATTTTGATGACGACTGGAAGTTGGTATCCATAGTTTATTTTTGTAGGTATCTCATAAGTGATTATAGGGGGTTTCCATGGTACCCGAGGTAGGCATCATATCATTATATTAGTACCAATGGAGGGTTCCCCGTGAAGTGATGGTTACTTGCACTAGGTAGGGATGGTAAGTGGAGGTTGGAGTAACTGCTTCTCACTCCTTTGTTCTTTGGTCGCGAGACTTAATCAACCCTTTCCATTTCCTGGAAGGGCACTTCCCTAACTTATTTTCTATTGTAGTATCAAGACATAATCCACTTGATTTGGGGTATTGAAGGAGCAGTTTGCGTGTGTTGATTCCTTAGGACTTTTTGTAGTGGTATGCTCTTTTCATATAAACAACCTTAGTGATTTTTTTGGTGGATAACTTGAATCATTGATTTAAAGTGGTTGACCATCCTCTTCGTCGGTCTCAGAGGGTTCAATGAATTCCACCTATAAGAGTGAATTATCCACCACCTCCTTTGATATGTCAACTTGATCAATCTAATGATTTTGTACCAACTAATATTGTTGATCTTGTCGATATTGAGACCGCAAAATCAAATTCTTTTGCATCAAAGGTTACACATATATCGGTTCTAGAAGCTAAAGGGTTTGTCAAACATTTTAAACCTCTATTAATTGGACCAGACGATCCAATTTTGGTGTTTCTTGTGACTACCAAGTCAAGAAAAATTGATAATATCCCTCTTCGGTGGGATATTATGGAAGGAAATTCATGTGTCTAGGTCCATGGGAACTTCAAACCCCACTTTTGATATTGTTGGAGGGGGGATTTCAGCTCCCCACCCTTCTATCTAAAATAATAATGTGATTCACGACACGATGGTTGCATTGGTCAGTGGCTCCATGCCAATTATCCTTGGGTCCACTTAATATTCGATTGTGATTCCTTAGTCTCCTTTCATTTATAATGAATTTTCATTTGGAAATTCATCAATGGGCATGTAGAATGTCTTAGATAATTCTCGGTTGATCACTCAAAATATTAACTTTAGAGCAAGTAGTTCTTCAACTCCTTTGCATGTTATTCCTTAGGGTGTTAGGAATATCCCTCGATCATTCCATTCACTCAAAAGTAGTCCCTTCATGTCTTCTGGGACTAATACCTTGATGGGATGGAGTGGTAATATGAGTGGAGGATTTCCATCATCTGACATTCCTTTGAATTCTAACCCTTTCACTCTATTTGGTGGATTCAGGAGAAATTCCTTCCCCTCATATGGGATGTTTTCAAGGGGAAACCCCTTCCAAATTTAGTAGAATCATACACAAAGGTATTTCCCTTCGCAAGGTATGTCAATGAGGGTAACCCCTTCCAAAGTCAGTACAAACCTACGCAAGGGTCTTTCCCTTCACAAGGGATGTTGGCAGGGGGAAACCCTATACCACCTTATGGAAACTTGATGGGTAGAGTATTTCCTCCTTTTATCGAGGAATATAAAGGTTTTAATAAAAGTCATAGATCATCTGCAAAATATTTCTCACAACTTGTTGCTAGTAACAATCCAGGATATCCATTTTTCAGTTGTTAACCAACCCAGAGTTTCCAAGAATGGTAGTTGGAATTTTAGGCCACAATCGAGACTTCCTTTCCAGAAAACATTAAAATTTCCAGACTTATTGAAACTAATGAATGGATTGGTGTCTCACAATCCAAATTAGCCCCCGATGCCCACTAAATTTCCCTCAGGAATTCCAAAGTTTGAAATCAGAGCCAGTGAGGATATGGGAGATCACATAATGACATTTCGTTTATGGTTCTTATCAAATTCATTGAATGATGACTCCATTTGGTTACTTCATTTTCAATGCACTCTCATGGGAGTCACTGCGAAATCGTACAACAAGCTTCAAGGGTTAGGTTTTTTCACCTTTCATGTTTTGGCATTGGTTTTTCTGAACCATTTTCAACTTCCAGTCTGATACAATGCTGATAATAATTTATTGTCTACACTATGAAAAGACAAGGTGACTCACATCTTGGATCACATCCAAGAGTGGAAAAGGAGAAAAAGTATGATCAAGTCCAATATTCCTGATGAGTTCCTCCTTGAATGGTTTCTCAAATCCTTTTTTCCGTATATTTCGAAGGATGTTTCCACGTCAGGGGTATCATCTTAGGAGGAAGCCATTTTTAGGGCCCAATAGTTGGATCTAAGCTATTATCAGTTTGGGATCCTGTATGATATATTACTAGATGCACTGCAGCCAAGTACTAACCCTTCAAAATTGAAGTTTATACCACATGTCGATCACATCATCAGTTATGTCAATAACTCTACCATGGATATGGTTGAAATCCAAATGAAACATATGACTGTTCATAAAACTACATTTGGTAACGATACAAATTCGATCGCTTCCCTCATCCAATTGTTAGATGTACATGTTGCGCAATCGATGAATCCAAAGGGTGCCTAACAAGATCCAAAAATGGCATCTAATTTTTATACCATATTTTCCATACATTTAACCCATTGTTGCTTACCTAGACCTTGTAGCAATCCATTATTGTGCGGGATTTAGAATTAATGTGTTTCCATTACATTTATTTAGTAGTTTACATGAATTTATGATTAAACATTAGAAAAAGATCGTATTTTTATTTATCTTTGAGTTAATTTTCAAAGCCGATGTGTCAGACAGGTTGTGCAAATTGTGATATTTCCATAGGATGTATTTTGGTTCCCACTACTGTGACTCTAGCTCGACAGTTGCTACAAATCCTTATTGTAATGGTTGTAACTCACCAAGGAACTATTATCTGATGCAATGCATTGTTGCAACTCCTTACTATAGTTGTTGCAACTCACTAGGGAACTATTCTACACTATAATGCGTTGTTGCAACTCCTTACAACAATTTTTGTAACTCGCAAATGAACTATTCTACATTGCAACTCACTGCTACAACTCCTTATATCAGTTGTTGCAATTCACTGGGGAACTATTATTCGTTGGAACTCATCCAAAGAATGATGATGCAATCAGAACCTTGAGTCCTTAGAACCGTGATCCAACACCAGAACTATGAGCCCTTGTAACCATGAGCCATGTTGTTACTACTCTATGTGACAGTTATGGATCCATTCAACAATAATGTTAATCCAAGAAAATTAAAGATATCGAGATAATTTTGTGATTCCAAGACAAAATATTAGTTTGAGTAGTTAATCAAGAATCTTGGATTTCTTGGGAAAAATATCTTGGAATTATTTAGCAAAATATCTTGGAGTTATTTAAATTTCTAATTGTTAGAAAAAAATATCGGAGTTATTCATTAATTACTAATTGTTCACTGGAAACTATTCATTTTTTAGGAAATTGTTGTAACCACTATGCATTTATTAAATCCATAAGTGGGTTTATTTAGATATTCATTATTTCTAGTTTCCATTAAATTTATGTATAAAAGAGAGAAATATCTCCATTATTCAGGGGGGACTCTTAAAGCAATGTCTGAATGACAATGGAATAATTCATATTGAGATTTTATTTTAATTATTCACTTATAGTTTTCATAGCCTATGATTTAATTAATTTGATTTATTTTGCAGATTTATAGTAGACTAATTTATTTATTTAATTTATTTGTTGATCCCTTGGATGGGGTGAAATCTAGCGACCATGTAGATTTGAGAGTTAATATCCCTAGCTTCCATCCCTCCCCTCCATCCATTCTGCATGAATTTCCTGCAAGTGAAAGGGATGTTGGTGCACTTGTGTGGTAATCTTGATTTAATGGTTCCCTTAAATCGCAAGCTGGATCCTTCCAATCCTAGTATGAATCTCCTTCATGCTGTCAACTTAGTTTTAATGGAGCACTCCCATATCAAGGAGGTCACAAACATGAAGGTAAGCATTGGAAATTTTTTCATTGTTCTGGTTGTTGCTTAAATTCTAACTCAAGGGTATCTCTCCCACTCTAGTTTTTCCTCCTCTAGGTGTCCTCTCCCCCTCCCAATTTCCTTCTCCGCCCTAGCTTTCCCAATGCCCAGATAAATGGGAAATCCCAAGAGGGGACCAACCTATTATAGCTTCGTCGCTCGACACCGTCGTCCTGGACCTTCTTCCAAACTAGTTTCACCCCCCACTTGTCAATATCACCCTATTGCCCCCCCTTTGAACTTATCACCAGGATCCACCAAACATTGGATGTAGGATGACCAACCCATGGCTTATGTTGAGGAATAAATCCTTCAATATCCTCCTATGGAACCCACATAATCCTTTGTCTTCTCTACTTTATATATTTTGACTCCATGAGTTACTTCTTGTCATCTTCCGCTGGAAAACCACTTTTCCATAGACTTGGGAGGATGCCCAATCGAGGAAGAATTTCCCATAGTGGTTCAATAGGTAGAAGCGGTTTATCCTATTGGGGAATCTCCACCATTGATATCTTTTGTAACAGAGTCTCCCAGAATGTGGTGCTTCTCAAAGGATCATATGCAATTAAGTTTTGATATGCAACGAGATTTTGTGGAGTAGCTTCACCAACAAATGACCCTCTCTCAACACCTGGAGTTTATTTTCGATTCCCTGTCTAGCGAGCCAACCAAAAACAAGTTCCCAACATGTTTCCATCCCTTCGTGTTCGTTTTGCGACCATCCAAGGATGATGACAATTCAGGTTCACCTAAAGTCTAATTTCCTTTTCTATTATCTTGTTTCTCTGTTTAGAACAACCATGGATGTATATAGAATGTTGAGAAGTGCAGGAAGTTCATCATGTATCAGAATTAAGCAAACATTTGATAGAGCACCACCTATTATGGTTTCCATAAGTATGGAAGAATAGGTGGCAAGTTTTGTTGTGTATACTATTTTAAAAATACTTTAAGGAAATACAAACTTTTATTTACAAAAAAGAGAAAATTATTTGTTGATAAGATTTATTGCAATCATGATGTGTTTAATTGTTAAATGTTATTTCAATTATGTAGTTGATTATTCACGTAGAATTGCATTTGTTTATTCATTCCCATTACATTTCAGATTTATTTTTCATTCCTATAATTTTTCAATAACAGTTCTTAACGTAGTGACTATATATTTTGGTATGGGTAAAGACATGGATCATCTTGGAAAGGATTAGGCTCTGATTTCAAGGGCTTAGTTAATTTATTTTCCAACAAGTAATTAATCAATTTCCTTTTAGCATGTGTGATTTATTTTTAGCAAGCATGGTGCGTTATTTCAATTTTGCAAAAGTAATTTAGGATTTCAATTATTCCATTAGTTTTAGTGCACATAGATGGGGTTACCTTGAGAGATATTTTATTCATAGTCTAAATACCCGCAACATGCGTGTTTCTTTTAAAGAAGGTGCACATTCTTAGAATTAGATTGCCAGGGTTTCTTCGGAAGATAGTTGATTCATAATATTGATATTGGTAGATGGCGTGCTTCATTTCCATCATGTTTGTTTCAATTCCATAACATGTGGCATTTAGTTTTCTTCAAGTGTGATATTTACTTTTCTGCAAAAGTGTGAATTTTATTTCTTGAAAATTGCTTTAGAATGATACCAAGTTTGTGAACTGTCCATACTCTCTTTGAAAAGGTAACCATTAACACTATGCCTACAACACATAAAAAGCATAGGTGTTCCTACATATGTAGTGCATGATTCATAGTTGTATAGACTCAAGGGACATAAACAAAATCACCATCGGGTACATATTTCCATTGCCAAGGATGGATGAATTAATGGATTGTTTGAGCGAAGAAAGATATTTTATAAAATAAGAATGAGAGAAGATGATGAGTGGAAAACATCCTTCAAGACAAATGAAGGCTTGTATGAATGGTTTGTTATGTTGATTAAGGTTGGTTGTCATTGATGTCAACCCTTGAAGAAAGACCCGTAGCACAAAGGTTTGGGTAATGGACCCAATATTGTTTGATGTAAATATGACTCATTATTGTTTTGTCATTGTTGATAAGAAGTAAATATGGATGAACTCCAAAGTGGTCCCCTTATGGTGAAAGCCCTCATGAGAAGACACTTTGTGGAGTAAGAGAACCCATGCTTAATTGTAGAATAATGAGATGAAGGAAAGAAAATTTGTCAGGGAATATATTCTATATGGATAGTGCTTGTCATGTCATTTCCGGTGGTATGTGGAACGTCACATAATTCCTCACGGTTAGAGAGTTATGGCCATGAGAAATTTTAGACCCCAAGTTTGGGTAATGGACCCAAGTTTGTTTCATGGGTAACGGTATGAGTTATGATATATTTTCATATAATACTATTCTATATGGATAGTACATGTCATTCCATTTCCGGTGGTATGTATAATGTCACATAACTCCTCACGGTTTGAGAGTTATGGCCTTACGAAATTGGAGGACCCTCATATGTCATCTAGAAGCCCCAAAAGGTCAAAGTAATCAAAGTGGTTTAAGATATTTTAAAAGGTAAATAATAAAGTGAAGTGATGAG
>ML779385.1:403797-458112 GCA_009831015.1 Picea engelmannii
TATATGTGTCTGAGGTAACCAAGGATATCTAAACCGGAATTCGGAGTGAAGGTGAAGAAAAGAAGGCCGAAATGCAAGGAAGGATAAATTCTTTTGATGGTGCTTTCTAAGGTATGTTATTTACAGGTCATCTCACCATTTTCGCTATAATTTTTTTTCTATAATGATTTAGACTGTGAAATTGCTATGAAAGTGAGAAAACATATCCAAGTATTTGTGGTAAAAAATTCAGCTTGTGGGTCATTTTATTTTGGGATTTACACTCCGTGGAAAATAGGGTTTGTGGCTAGTCCTAAAACTAGTCAAAATCAGGTGTTTCGGGTAAAAACGTCATAACTTCTTCATAACAGATCAAAATTTAGTGAGACCAAATGTTTTGGTCAGGGGACATTCCTTAGTATTTTTTTTAATAGTTTCATATCAATTAATCAAATATTTTGTGCGGGGAACGCTCTACAAGGTCGCTCTCTAGAATAAGACAGAATTCAGCAAGGTATGGCATTTTTGCTATAACTCCTTTTCTGAGAGGTTACAAGTAGTGAAACTTGGAGGAATTTCATAAAACACACTGAAGAACATTTTTTATAATTTTAATATCTTTATACATTATAGGTTCAAAGTTATGATTACTTTAAGTTAGGGTTGTTGACTAATCGAAAACTAGGCATGTGAGACTAAAGAAAAGTTTGATGAAAATGATAGTCTCTTGTTTTTAAAGTTAAGGAAGGTTTGCAGGAATGTGACCATATACACCAGGTCTATTATAGAGCTACAAATCAGATTTGGATGATGAAATTGATGAGGGATTTTGGTTGTAGTACATGTTGAGTACATGGTTGAGACAAGTAGTTGATGAGTTGCCACACATACATGAGGTGTATAGTTGATGATGTTGGTACATATTGATGAGTCATAGTTGATGATTAGTTGAAACATGATTGGAACATACTTGGTACATGGTTGGATGCACTTTTTTATGGTATAGGATGATTACAGGTTGGTGCATGGTTGATGCACTTGTTTATGGTATCGGTTGATTACAGGTTGAGGTACAGGTTGATGCATGGTTGATGAATGGTTCAGATTTATTGGTACAGGTTTACAGTGGTATATCTCACAGTGATAGTGTGATAGTGGTTCCATCATTCTACTTTTACTTCAGTGTGGCAATATGGGGCAAGGACAAGTGGTTGTAGCCACCTTCCGGTTGTATCCGGAGAACATTGGGGGTTGTAGCCTCCTTCTGGTTGTAGCCAGAGAATTGGGGAGTTGGAGCTTAGATCAGGCTATAGCCTGAGAAAATAGGGGGTTGGAGCCTCCTTCCAGTTGTAGCTGGAAAACAATGGAAGTTGGTGCTTCCAATGAATGTAATTCTTCAAGACATATAAGAAAAAACATTTCGTGGTTTTCTCCCGATTTGGGTTTCCACGTAAAACACTGATGTACTGTGTATGTGTGTGATTGTTTATTTCTTACTGCTCATTATTGGATAATAATTCTACATTGATATAACATTTGAAGAAAAAGGATTATAATTACGCTATTACTGATTCACCCCCCCTCTCAGTAATCCAACAGTTATGCCATTTGGCTTAACAAATTCCCCAAGTAATTTTATGAGGTTGATAAATGAGGTATTGACATATTTCATTGGTAAGTTTGTGATTGTATATATGGATGATATACTGGTCTTTAGTAAAACTAAAGAAGAGAATTTGAGACACTTAACATTGGTAATGAGGAGATTGTAGAAACAAAAGTTGCTGATAAATTTAAAGAAGTCCTCTTTTATGAAGACATAACTCATTTACTTGGGTTTTGTGATCTCTTCAAATGAATTGAAGATGGATCTAGAGAAGGTGAAAGAAATCAAAGAATGGCCATCACCAAGGAGCATATTCGAGGTGAGAAGCTTCCATGGATTATTAAGTTTCTATCTGAAGTTCATTAGAAAGTTCAGTGGGATTTGTACATTGATGCTAGATACAGTGAAGAAAAGACACAAGTCTTTCAAATGGACAGAAGAAGACGAGAAAGGATTCAATATATTAAAGGAGAATATAATGAAACAACCAATTTTGGTCTTGCCATATTTCGGGAAGACATTTCAAGTAAAATGTGATGCTAGTGGAGTTTCAATTGGAGCAATCTTGAGCCAAGACAATATGCTTGTTGCATATTTCAGTGAGAAGTTGAATGATACTAAGAGGAAGTACTCCACATATGATAAATAATTTTATGTAGTAATTCAAGCCTTAAAGAAATGGAGGCACTATCTTGTACCAAAAGAGTTTGTTTTGTTTAGCGATAATCAGGCTTTACAATTCATAACCAGAAAAGAGAAGATAAACCAAACACATGCTAAATGGATAGAGTTTATGGAAAATTTCACTTTTTCCATTAAACATATTTCTGGTAATGCTAACAAAGTTGTTGATGCATTGAGCACGAGATGTCTAATTTTGCAGAAATTCCAAGTGAAAACCTTAGTGTTCAAGAACCTTAAGGAAATGTATTGTGATGATCCGGATTTTAAAGAGGCATATGAAGCATGTGAAAATCCTATGATTAGATATAGAAGTCAGTGGACAAAGAATCTTATTCAAGATGGATTTTTATTTAAGGGTAGCAAGTTGTGCATACCAAAATTCTCAATGAGAGATAATCTACTGAAATACAAACATAGTGGAGGTCTAGCTGGACATTTCGGCCATGACAAGACATTTACACAGTTAAACAATTCATACTATTGGTCAGGTATGAGATCATACGTGAAGCATTTTGTGAACAGATGTAAGAATTTTCAGCATGCAAAATGCAAGAAACAAAACATTGGGTTGTATCAGAAATTTCCTATTCCAGATAGGCCTTGGGATGAAATACACATGGATTTTGTGTTGGGTTTTCCAAGGAAACAAAAGAGAAGTGATTCCAGTTTTGTGGTATTTTATAGGTTCTCAAAGATGGGACACTTTATCCCATTCCATAAAAGTAGTGATGCAACGCACATCAAAAATTTGTTTTTCAAGGAAGTTGTGAGACTTCATGGGTTACCAAGGAGTATTGTCTCAGATAGGGACACAATATTTGTTGGTCATTTCTAAGAAGATGGGAACAAAACTATCCTTTAGTTCTTCATATCACCCTAAAATGGATGGATAGAATAAGGTGGTGAATCAGAGTTTAGGATATTTGTTGAGGACTTTGGTCATTGAACATAGTACTTAATGGGATCAAATTCTATCACAAGAAGAGTTTGCATACAATGAATCAGTAAAAAGAAGTACAGGAAAGATTACATTCTTGATAGTGTATGGAATGAATCCAAGAGGAGTATCAAAGTTGAGAGATCTGGAGTAGAATCAATTCAGAAGCACTGGAGCAGAAGACTTCAGTGCAGAAATGTAGAAGCTTCATAATTAGATCAAAGAGTAGTTGTAGAATAGAAGTAAAGAATACATGCACATAGTTGATTAGCATAGGAGAAAACTTCAATTTGAAGTTGGATATCAAGTTCTGACACATCTCAAGAAGGAAAGGCTCCCAAGGGGAACACATAATAAACTGAAAATGAAGAAAATAGGACCATGCAAGATCCTAAGAAAATTTAATGCTAATGCTTATGAGATAGAGCTTCCAGAGGATGTGGGTATATCGCCCATATTCAACATTTTAGACCTTTATCCTTACAGGGAAGATGACACAAGAGGGTCAGAAGATCAGAAAGAGATCCAGTGGGAGAAGCATATGAATGTAGCAGAAAATCCACAGATGGATACGATCATAGATCAAACGATTGGTAAGAAGACTAGGAGAAAGACATATTTTGAGTTTTTGGTAAAGTGGAAAGGACACCCAAGAGAGGATGCCAGTTGGGTAAATGAAGAAGATATCAATAACCATGGAAATTTAGTGCAGGATATCATCGACAAGAGTCCATGATTTTCTGTTCATAGGAGTATGATGTAGAAGCATCGTCAGCAAAGCACGAGTGGAGGACAACTTAGCAACCCAATGCACATTTTGAAGAAATTTTGAATTTCAAAAAGAACATGTCATGAAATATTTTGAAAAGACTATAATCAATGAACATCTTTAATTTTTAGGAGTGGAGGCATCGCAGGAGATCAATTGGGAATGTATTTTCTTTAATACAGATAGTTGCAGTACAAATTCGATGCATTTTCTCTTATCTGTCTGTCTCGAACATTTATTTTAATAAGCCTTAGCAGTTGTAATATTTTAATTTGATAGGATAGCACTAAGGTAGTCATAGGGAAAATCTCTATGAGATCTTTTATATAATTAATTGTATTGTTGCCCAAAAGAGGTTGTTGAAGTTATTGATATAGTTGTTGATAGATTGTTGTTGAAGTAGTTGTTGTAGAGACTGTGGAAGCTTATCAGTATTGTATGAGCCCATGTACATTTTCATTTGAAGGAATATAATAGAGAAGCATTATTCCAAATGTCTGGTGTTGTTATTGATGTGTCTATCTTAATGAATGAATAGTAGGATTTTTGTTTAAGTGCAATTCTTTGTTATTCACTCATTCTTATGTTTATGAATGCATTTACATGGTTGAATGTATGAATCTGTTAGAGTTTAGATAAGTTTAAATTGTTTCTCTTCTCAATTTTATGCAAGAAGTGCATATTTCCCACAAGGATTGCATTGACAAAGTCTATTTTGACTCAAAAACTCAGAGGAGACAACTTGAACTTTCATTTGCAAGAAGTGCATAGTGTCTGCAAGGAATGAGTTGACAGAGTCTTTTGGCTCAAAAGATTAGGAGGAATAAATCTAAGTTCATTTGAAGAGGAGTGTAAACAAATTTTGTAAGCTGTGCAAAGTCGCTCAAAGAAATTGAGTTGAGTGAAGATCTGTTGAAAGGTGTGCATAGATTCAAAATTCGACAAAGTGTCGAAAAGGCATTCTGAGAAGTTCAGAGTTTTCGAGGAGGAACGAGCTCAGAAAAGATAGCGGCGAGAATTATTTAATAGGGAGAAGCCCTTTAAGATTTCACAATTAACAAGCTAGATCCATTCAAGAGGGAGCGGGATCATTCCAGACCTTCAGATATGGGAGATTTTCACAGATGATAGTCGTGGAGTATTTTGGCATGTCATGGTTTGGAGGCCTTAAATTGTTTGAGGAGCGGGATTGTCAAAGTCCCAAAGCTATGAAGTGAATCCTAACTGGTATCAAGGAGGATACGTGGCAAAAAATCGAAGACTCTGGAAGGTAGAGCTCTGGAAGTTTTTCACGAAGCAAAGGGAAAACTTCACCGAAGTCATGGAGAGTGAAGTAGATCTAGACCGTTGATCTAGAAGGAAATGTGGTGGAGATCTGTATAGTCTGGGAGAAGAGTAATCTGGAGGAAAACAAGAGTGGTGAAGCCAAAATGCCCAAAGCACGAAGTAACAAAGTCCACAAGAGTCATCGATCTGTGGAATACATGCATCAACAGATCGAGGACTTTGGGAAGTTGTCTGGAGCGCCAAGAAGTAAGAAGCTAAAACCTTAGTCATTGATTGCATATACACGTGGAGAGTGGAGATTTACTTCAGATAAAAGTCACTCCGGAGGAATTTAAGTGTGAAGGCATGTGAACTACTGAAGGCCGAAGCTTTAGAGTTCATCTGATTCGTCAATTGGGATAGGGCGTGTGGGAGAAGATCTGCCACTTCATAGGATTGATTCTCCAGGGGATAGAACATAGAGGGGCGTTGACTATTCCTCATCAAAAGAGGATTAAAGGATGGGTCTCAACTGTCGATCAATAAGATCACGTTGTGCTTGATATGAAACTCTAGATAAAAGTCACTCCAGGGAAAAGGAGTGTTTGGAACACTCAAAACTCCCAAAGCTGGAGTTTTGAAGTAGATCACAGTCATTGGATGTCAGAGAAGTGTCGACCGTAGATTTGGTCCAGGTGATTCCACGAGTCCAGAGCTCATGTAAAAAGGGAGTAAGCTTCTTTAAAAAAATCACCTAAGTGCGAAGTCGCGAAGAGAGATGGGTTTCAGTCATAGCACGTGGTCATATTGGAGAAGGAGTCTAGAACAAGAGCTAGCACTCATATATTTTTTGTTTCCAAAGGCACTCAAGAACATATGTGCAGGTAACTTGAACCTAAGGGTGACATTAAAGGGACCTGTGTGTCATTTTTTTAGGGTCTATTTTAGTCCTGAAGAGACAATCCATCTTAGTGGTTGAATATCCAAGACCAGGAGGTCAAGCAACCCCGACGAGAGAAGGGGGGTCTGCGTCATTGTGCAGAGGTGAGACCATCATACAAAGAGATATCCTTTGTAAAGGATCATGGAATCGTTACCATTACCATTTGAATCTCAGGATAAATCACAAACTTTGAATTAGGGAAGCTCTATATTGTTATATAGAGAGTCGAGTAAACAAGGACCGTCAGATAAAGGTGAAGCTCGAAGCTGGGAGATATTAAGTCCCAACTGTCAGATTAAACTAGTCGATCATTAGTCATTTATACAAGCCAAGTGGGAGATAGAAAAATATGGAACTTCACCACTTCAGTGATTCTTGGAGGCAAGGAAGAAGTATGAAATCTCACCGATTGCCTGATCTGATTGGAAGTTTGGGTGAAATCTTCATCATTGATCGTGGTAATCCAACATTGACCCTTCTAATGTAAAGAAGTTTGAGTCCTAGAAACCTTGAAGTCTGAAGTCGTGAAATCTCACCAACCATTAGATCGAGGAAAGAATTCAAGAGTAATGCGAGCCGTTAGATCAGGAGTACAAGGATAGTGAAGTTTTAGAACTCTAGAACTTCGCCACTTCGGTGATTACTAGAGACTAGGAAAATCCAAGAAGTGTCGAAGTTGCGAGGTGTTGAAGCTCTAAAGTGTCGAAGCCACAAGGTACAAAGCCACAATCATGAAATTACGCACGACATCATATTTGAAGCAGAGGAATGTGGATTTTCCATTTGGTGGATGACATGTTGTATGCCACATGTCCAGGGTGTTGTGTGGGGACATGTGTCACATGAATTCAGTGACTTTTGGACCCCAACATTTCCATTTCCTAGTGACACATAGCACACATATTATGGTTCTGCATCACCTCGGCATGCCATGTCATATCCAATATTATGGCCTCCGGTAATTTCCAACATATCTACCAACAAAAGTGTTGAAGTCCCGAAATGAATAAGGACTGTCCATATCGTCAAGTCATAGTCATTGAATTAAGTTAGTGGAAGGATATAATAATGGGAGGTGTTAACCGATGGTAAGTGGTCACCGTCATTTTATGACCACTTCTATAGGTATCACTCTGTGGAATTTGAATGAATCAAGAGTTGTATTATCCCAAAGTCCCAGAGTGTCAAAGTACCGAAATAAATAAGGATCGTCCATCCCAATGCCTGATTAAATCGTTATCGTTGATTTCGTTGGAACTTCTAGATGAGCCTGGAACATCAAATAAACAGGATATTAAATATCAACCATCCAATATACTAGTAAAAGATAGAAAAAAAATGGCTAAGTGTTGGAGTTTTCATGAGTCTATAAGTCCGAAGTTCCATGAGTCTACAAGTCTGAAAAGATAGAAAAAAATGGATAAGTGTTTTACATTTTATGAGTTTGTAAGCCCAAAGGTATGTGAGTTCGCGAGTTTGAAAAGTTAGAAAAATGGCTAAGTGTTGGACCTACTATGAGTCCAATTAGGGAGTATAACCATATCAGTTCAAGATAAGGAGGTATATTCAATAAATGGAGGAAGGAGAGGGAGACTATAGTCATGAAAAAGAAGCTAAAGTTCTAAATATTAGTGTTGGTAATGAGAGACAAAATCAAATGGGCATAGGATCAGAGGGGAACAAGAAACCTTAATAGAGAGTATGAGGAGCTTGAAAATAGAAGTGTAGTGTTATAAATAAGAAAATGAGAGGTTGATGAAATAACAAAATAAGATAAATGCTCAAGTATTACAAAGCCTAAGTCAGTTTCATGGGAAAGAAAGGAAGGAATCAAGGTTAAGGAAGGAGGAAGAAGAAAGATATCATGAAAGAAGGGGTAACTACAGAGGAGTTGCTCATTCAAGAAGTGTCTGCATAAATCATAGACATCACTCCCCTCTTTACTTAGAAAATACATTTTATGCATATGAAGACTCCATAAGCAGTCCAGAAGTGTCTCATGTTAGGTGCCAAAGAAGAAGGAACAAATTGGATAGTTTTCACAGAGAGTTTAGGAAACTTAACCCACCATCCTTTGATCATGAAAGACAAAGGGAAGATTATGTTGAAGCATGGCTTCTTGGACTCAGGAGGTATTTTCAATTGCATAACTAATCATCAAAACTAGAAGAAATAATTTCCACACACCATACACATGGGAAATATGTTATGTGGTGGGATCAGCTGAAGCAAGTTGAGCACATTAATGAGAGCATGATCACTTCAAAGCAGTTCAATAAATATTTCAGAAGGAGTACCTTTCATAACACTTCTATGAAAAGAAGATGCAAGATTGATTTGAACTAAGGTTGGGAAGCATTACCATAGTAGAGAATGAAAATAAGTTCTTGGGACTACTAAAATATGTGGGGTTTATAAAATATGAGAAGGTGAAAATACAAAAGTTTTTAAGTGGACCGCCATAATTTTATAAAGAGAAGATTCAATATGATGAGCCCAGGACATTGACTGAGACTATGAGGAAGGATAAGTACATGTATGAGCAATGACATGGCAGAGAATCCATGCAAAAATATTAGAAGGATAAGAAGAAGGAGAAATATGATTAGAGGAGGAAGGGGTTCAAACCTCCTTTCAATAGAAACATCCCTAATAAAAATCAACGAGATCAATCTTCTAGGGAGGAATCCAAGAAAGATGATTCCTTGGGGAAAAGAGGAAGAACATCAATCCAATGTTGCAGGTGCAAGGAAAATAACTATACAATGATTTCCATCACAAAGGATATAAATATAATACCATGCACAACATCCAATAGGATACAATAGTGGAAGACATGGGAAGGATATATGAAACCTTAGAATGTCGACACTCAGAGTACCAATCCAAAATGATCGAAGTGGAAGGTAAGATCATTAATCAGTTTGTTGCTATTTTAATTGATTCATGAGAAATTCATTGTTACATTGATCCTAAAGTAGTGGATATATTACATTTCGAGAAAAGTAATATAGGGAAGTAAAGTTTGGTTCATCTAGCCACTGGAACCCAAAGAAGGATCAATAAGGCTGTCAAAAGTTGTCCAATAAATCTTAATGGAGTAAATACAACTTTTGATATTAATATCATCCCATTAGGATCTTATGACATCCTAATTGGAATGGATTGGTTGGACCAACACCATGCTATCCTAGATTATCATAACAAGACATTTACATGTATTGATTAAGAACGAAAACATAGCATTATGAAATGAATTCCAAGGCTCATTTCTATAAGGGATATTTCAGCCTTACAACTGAAGAAATGTTTCAGTAAATGATGTCAATTGTATGCAACACATGTGGAAGAGTTAGAGAAGACAAAATGTCCAAGCCTTGAATATTTTCAAGTATTGCAAGAGTTTGAAGATGTATTCCAAGAAATATCAGGGCTTCCACCAAAGAGGGAGATAGACTTCTCTATTGATTTTGTACCAGGAGTTGTCCTAGTATCAAAAACACCTTATAGAATGAGTACACCTGAATTGAAAGAATTGAAAATGTAGTTGGAAGAGTTTTTGAAGAAATGGTACATACGTCCAAGTGTTTCTCCTTGGGGATCACCAGTACTCTTTTTCAAAAAAAAGGATGGAACATTGAAGCTGTGTATAGACTTTAGACAAATGAATAAATCCACTATGAAGAAAAAATATCCTCTACCCAGAATTGATGACCTCTTTGATCAACTAATAGGGGAAAAGATATTCTCAAATATAGACTTGAGATCAAGATACCACCGGGTAAGAATAAATGAAGAAGACATCAATAAGACAACCTTTAGAACCAAGTATGGGAATTATGATTTTGTTTTGGTGTTGTTTGGACTCACCAATTAACCAACTGTCTTTATGTGCTTAATGAATGACATATTTAGAAATTATCTGGATAAGTTTGTCATTGTCTTCTTGGATGTCATACTTATTTATTCTAAGTCCAAGGAAGAGCATGAACGTCAATTGTGGTTGGTGTTATAAGTTCTTAGGGAACATCAAATCTATTCCAATCTTAGTAAGTGTTCTTTTTACCAAGAATAGATCCATTACTTAGGACACATTATTTCAGAACAAGGCATAGTAGTGGATCCATAGAATATTGAAGCCATTAGAGGATGGTCAACACCCATGAATTTTCCAGAAGTCAGATCTTTTATGGGATTAGTTGGTTACTAAAAAATATTTATAGCAGGGTTATCTAAGATTGCTCATCCCATAACTTCTTTGCAAAATAAGAGAATTAAATTTGATTGGACAACTCAGTGTGAAGAGAACTTTAATTTTTTGAAATAATTACTTACTAGTGCACCTATTTTAAATTTTGTTGACCCAAATGAAAGTTTTGTAGTATGTAAAAATGCATGCAAGGAAGGGCTTGGTGGAGTCCTCACTCAAAATGGACATGCAATTGGTTATGAGTCTAGAAATCTTAAAGAACATGGGAGGAACTATGCCACACATGACATGGAACTTGTTTCCATTGTTCATCCGTTGAAGGTGTGGAGGAATTATCTCATAGGGAAGAGATTTGAATTAAGAACATACCATAATGGTCTGAAATATATTTTTGGACAACCAATGTTAAATGTCGGGAAAACGAGATGGCTGGAATATCTAATTGAATATGATTTTGACATCAAGCATGTCAAAGGAAAAGAAAACAAAGTTGTGGATGCACTTAGTAGAAGAGTACATCTGATCAGTTAGATTTAAAGAGTAGAATTTTACATGTTGTTACAAATCAACATTAGCTACAAGTAAAGGAAATATTACAACAGGAAAATGTACAACAAAAATTTAAAGAATATGAGATGAAGGAAGATGGATTACTTATGCATAAAAATAGAATTTATGTTCCTAGTTCCAAAAAAATTAGGAATTTGGTATTAAAATAAATGCATAATATTCCATATCTCAAACATCCTGGTATCCAGAAAACAATTGCAACAGTAAGAAGCTGATTATTTTTTCTAGGAATGAAGAAGGATGTTGTTGATTACATTGCCAGATGTATGGAATGCTAGAGAGTAAAATATGAGCATAGACACCCAACGGGTTTGCTACAACCATTACCAATTCCAGAGAAGAAATAGGAAGTGGTAACCATTGATTTTATAGCTAAATTTCCCAAGACAACAAGATAGCATGATTCAATCATGGTAGTGGTTGATAAATTGACAAAGGATTCTCATTTTGTTCCTATAAAAATGACTAAAAAAAGCCAATATTGTAGAAATTTACGTGAGGGAGATTGCTATGTTGCATGGGATACCTAAGACAATTGTTTCATATAGAGATACAAATTTTACTTCAAAATGCTCTGGAATCGAGTTATAAAGTTGGTAAAAGTTCAATGGACCTGCTACGGTACTGAAGATGCTACTTGGGAGCATGAAGATGCCATGTAGGCAGAATACCCACAACTTTTTGAACAAATTTTGAAATTGTGATTTATGTTTTGTATATTGATTGAGGACAATGCAAAAATAAGGGGGAGGGGATTGTAATACCTCAGTTTTGAGTCCCCATATTAAATAATTTATTTTGTTAATTTATGAATAGAAAGAGTGCCAAAAAAATTCAAAGAGGCCAGCGTTCCTAGGAAATGTAATGTTTTGATCATTATTAATAATAAAATACATCAATGGTTGCAATATGGACAAGGAAAAGAGTTAAAGGGGGATATGATTCAACAAGAGAGGGGATTGAGGGGATAAGTCATTTCTATCATATTTTATTTACCCATAATTGTTTAATGGAGAGAAGTGGTTACATGATCTTCTTGGGGAAGGCCATGTGGTTCTTGATTGCAAGTAAATATTTAAACCCATCTTGTGGGTTGTTTTGGGGGTTCTTCTTCACTCACCTTGTTTAGTCACTATTTTTTTAGTTCACGCCCTCTATTCTATTCATTTTTCACTCATTCATTCTTGTTGTTGGAATGGGACTGTGGGGGTGAATTATTGAGGAGGAACACATTTTTGTTAGTTGTAGTACTGACTGGTGTGTTCCAGCCATGAATTGATGCCTTCATCTATGATATGCATTGGAATGTGTTAATTTGTGCTCACGGATGGGAATATTGAGAGTCTCATCATGGCGATTCTTGACCAGATGCATTGAAGCTGTGGAATGAGGTGGAAAATCTGAGGTACTACGTGGAAGAGAAGGGGGTCCATTCTATTGGGTTGTATAGGCTGGATAGAATAGATATAGTGTACTTGGATTGTTGTGTGTGTTGAGAAGACTATGCGAGATTTTGAGTGTTGAATGGATTGGGAAGCTGAATGACACCATGGAACCTTCCTTGTGGATTCATAGCCTTGGATCATGGGTAAAATGGTCATTGAGACTTGGAACATCGATGTCTATGGTTGGGCAGAACGTCCTTGGTCTCCAACTAGTTAGGTATTTGTTTAATTAATATAAGTTCTCACTGTCAAGTGTTTCTCTATTATATATTTATTTCCAATGTGTATGAATTATTGTCTCTGAGATTTGTATGTTATAACATGCATGCTTTCTGATTATTTTTATGCATGGCATGTTTGAGCATTCTTTATACTGCAACATGAATATTTATTATCACATGTGTTATTATCACGTTTCTTTCATGCTTATTTAATAATTAAAGGGCATCAAAATTCAAATTTTCAGTTTCGAACAAAGTTCTTGAGGTAGTGTGCCCGAACTGGGGGTGGATGGGTACATTACAATCATCCTATAGTTTATGTTGTTCAAATTTATGAGACGCTCCTCCCATCTCTCCTGCATTTTATATTGTAGTTCTACTACCAATTTTACCCATTATTCTACTGCTACCCTCATCCTGACTAAGATCACGTCTGCAAGCATTCTAATGCCATGTTCTTCTTCCCCTCCACCCTTTTGGATCTCTCCAATATACTTGAATTGTGCCACTACTTGATGATCCTTCTCTGACCATCTCATAATTTATTTTTATGCTACGAGCTCGAGAAAACTATCCTCTTGGTAACTTACTATATTGGTCATAAAAACCTCCCTATCTAATTTAAACCGAGTATAAATCTCCTAAAATTTAGTTCTCATGAACCTAACCGCCTTAGTAGTTTCCTGATAGAATTTCACCTGATGTCTGAGATTCACCAAATATTCTCTCATAGAATCAGCTTCTTGTTCATCCTTTCTTACCCTATTTATATTGACATTAGATACAACCATACTTACCCCTAATAACTCACTTACCCAGTATTGTCGTGCGCCCAATATGTTTCTTGCATGGTGATAATTATTGCACTCTCTAAAGTGATTCTCCTCTCTTTTCCAGTTATCTTCATAAATAATTATCTCTTCATGTCATAATCAATGGATTGAACATATTCTACGTCATCCACCATCTTTGGGATTGGCTGGTTCCCCCATGAGAGGGTGTTTCCTAAATTTTCTAGTGTATGAAAATGCTCAAGTATTTTTTCTTTGCCTTTGCTAATTTCAGTATTATCATGACTAGCTCATTTATCTTGTTATTAAGCCATTTGAGACTTCCCAGAAGCTCTTGTTGACCCTATATCTGTCCTAATATACGAATCTCTAATTTTATCAATACTTAGGGCATTACCCATGATCTCTACTACTACGTTTTCATCTAGTATTGATGACCCTAGGGGTGGGGAATGTGTTGAAGGATCCATAGATATTTCCTCAAGCTCTTTGTTACCTTTGCACCCTACATCCTCCTTTAATTCACTGGTGTTACCTCCTGATGAATATTCAACATTTTTTTTCCTTTATCCTTTCCTTTCGCTAGTGCATCACTTCTCTTGATGGACGCTTGATTACCATTCTCATTTTTATATCCTAGTTAAATGTGGCCTTTCATTCTACTTCCTTATTCACCCATTGGTTTTGGTTTTTAGTTTTGGGTTATGTGATCCCATTCAATTGTATTCATCTCTATTTACTTGCCTAAAAACTTTGGTCCTTGAGAAGTCATGTCTAACAAATTTGTTACTTCTTCATTTACAACAGGAACTGAAGTGTCTACCTCGTCATTGTCACTATATATTCTGATCAATTCAGGAATGACATGGGATACTTATCTTAGGAAATTTGAAAAAACCACAGGCTCAGTTCCTAATCCTCCTATCGGTGTTCGCTCTGAATCTTGTTGTGGAGTGTGTTCCTCCATTGAGGTGTTCTATGGGGTTTCCTACTCCTATTCTCTTCCAATGGTGACTGGATTTATTAAAATGGATGCAACTTTAGACACTATGATAGTTTCCATTTGCAATTGCATCATCCTTTCATCTTCCTCTAAGAGCCTTTGTGCCTCTAATTTGTCCATGGTTTGTTCTATACCTTCTTGTTGAGCGTGTGCCACTGCTACTACCCCTACTATTTTCTCTAGGAAGTCTACTTGTTCATTCCCACATAGGGCCATGAAGCTGACCAAGTATGGATTTTGTTTCCTCTACAAAACTTCATCCATGTTTGTGGAATTCTTCGTGAATATTTCTCCTTGAAAATATTCATGTAGGTACGACCAATGAGACACCACCTCCTTGCATGCTCAACTACCAAAGCCCTAGGGTCGTGCTTCCTGTATCTCCTGGTGGTGAAATTGTACTCTATTTGACTCTGAGCTTGTTTTCTGGCCTATGTATTAGCTTTCATGAAATGGTATCCCAAATAAAACCCATAGGGAATAACTATTCTCTTTTTATCCTTCACCAGAGATGCATTGGACCCCTTCAGTATGGTTTGGTAGAATATTTCTCCTAACACCATCTTTTTGGGCACATGGATTGGAAATAAGTATGTCACTCTGATGGCATTGAAAATTTTTAATATATGTTCTTGTTTCCTCTAAGTACTAGTGCACTATATTGGATACTACTTTCCTAGCTTCTTCAAAGAGTCTTGGGAAGTCTTTCTTAAAAATCAAAGAATATACTCGAGATATGAAACCATCATAGATTAAAGAAATTGTTATTTTGTACCCATTCTCTCACAAGATGCTAAAGTAAACATGTAAAATAATTTTAGAAATGTGCTAGATTAGGTTGAAACTAGGGAAAACATTCCTTGTGAATATCATATCCGAGAGATAAGATTCCATATACAATGTAGGATTTTCTATGGGTTTTGGGTTCTACACTTTCTCTATCCTTGTGCTAAACTATTTTAAAATAATATCTCCCTAGTTAAATTTGTTTCCATATGTAGAGAATGTATGATTTAGTGACATCCAGGCTTAGGAAAACTTGGAGAAATCCGTTTCTTCGTATAAATGATAGATCAAGGCCATCAGGAAAATGTAGGGCTCTCAGAAGTTCATTGTGTTGTACCACCCTGAGGCCTGATTCACACATTTATTATGTTCCCTCCACCAAGATGCTAACATTTGACTGGTATTATGGCATTCATAGAAAACCACAAGAAAATCCTTGTTCAACGTGACTTCAACATCCTTGAGTTTACAATACACGCTCACGTTTGTCAGCAAGAATTCACCTATACGTTCTCCATATTTTTTATTCAACATGAATTTCTCTGCATCGGGATAATGAATGATCCACACCAAGATCTGAACACATGGAAAGATAGTTTTCTTGGCCACTACCATATAAAATGAATATTTTGTGATGTTTTGGAAAAACTGGTCATCTAATTCCCTCCCATCCGGGTCGTTGTGAGCTGTAAACTCTGGGAAATATTCATACTAGATTTTTGTTGTATAAATCTATCGAGGAAGGAAACATTACCTTGGATGATGTATTATTATCTATATCTTTGAAGATAGGATGTGGTTTTTTTGGCTTCTTTTGTGACATTCTGATCACCGACTATGCAAGAAAAATACTGAAACACAGAAGCAGTTTTATGCATGGAAAGAAAATGAGACATTCAAGGAGGCCATCGATGAGCCTCTCAAACAATATGTTTCATCTACATCAGCTACACAACATACTCAAAACATACCAATGTACGATATGCATTCATCAACGGACCACGCCAATGAAGCACAACCTATAGGGTAAGTAAGTACTATAAATATTTTTCTGCAATATTGTGTTAAAATACTAAATGATCCATCATATGTTAAAGTTTTTCAAAATATGTTAGAAATATGTAACACATAAGTATAGGGGAAATTAGAGCAGAAAATAGTCAATCACCTCCATACAAGAAGGAGGACAAGCAGAGAATTTAGACTGAATGCTAACATTGGATATTTCAATATGGGGGATATTATAATGGACTTAGGCTTTGAATTAAATGTGTTACACTAGGATATTCACCTGTCTAGTTGACGTTAGAAAATCAACACATAGTTATACAAATTGGAAGGCTTAAGGGTGTGACAATAGATTTGGATGGAGTGCTCACTAAGGCAGACTTTGAAGTAATAAAGATTATAGATGGCACAATACCATATCCAACATTGCTTGGAATGGATTGGGCATTTGATAACCAAACCATAATAATCTTGAAGACAAATAAAATGACATTTGAATTAGGTGAATACAGAGTCATTTCACCATTAGATCCTTCATAAGGAGAAAGGTTTGTAGAATCCACCTGTTTAGATATGGAAGAAATCAACCAATTGTATAGAACCATCATGCACGAAGAAGACTATGTCAACCCAACTGCATATGGGGTACTCATTTGGAGAAGAATGACATAGTGTGCTTTCGACTCAGATATATGCCTAGAGAATTAACAACATAGATTACATGAAGTCTCCACAAGAAGGTGCGAAAGAATAGACCACGTAGTAACATGGGATGGTACAAAGATAAGGGAACCTCCCAGTTTTCATGGGGTAAATGATTTAGAGAAATTCCTCACACAGTATGAAGAATAAGTGTAAAAAAATCATAGGTTTTTATCCCTAGATATTTCACTCAAGGATACACTTGCAAGATGGTGAGGTGCACACAAAGAGAAAATTCAGGATTGGTACCAATGTAAGCAATTATTGCGCATTAGATTTGACACAGAATAGGGTAGTGATAAAATCAAGAGATATAATGGACAAGGGACACCAACAAAACATTTGGATAAGTGCAGGACACAATGGAGGATGACACCACCAGAAGAATGGCCTCATTGTTTCATCCACACATTGGAAGGAATCCCATAAAACTGGTATCTAGACTAGGATATGTGTAGAGGTACTACTGAATGGACAGCATTACAACATAATTTTGTAGTAACCTTCTCATTTGAACATGAGAAACCCAACATTTATTCAAAGATGAAGTAGATAAAGGGTGTGATATTTATTAAGAAACCAGAAGTTGAACTTATGACAGACTATCAACAACAAAATAGATAGACAGTCAATAAACTATTGTCATGCTATCATGTTGAAAAGGAAGAACCAGATGAAGATGAGTCGCGCAATATTCAGATTACAGAAATTGAAAGAGAAAGAGAGCTGGAAGGTCCATCCTTAGAATCAAAAGTATTTGTTGCACCTATCAAGGTGAAGAAATTCAACATTGGGACAACGAATAACCCTAAAATGGCAAGTATTGGGGACTATTGGGATGAACAAATAGTAGAAAGAATAATAGATTTATTGTGCAAATAAAGTGACCTGTTCCCCACAACCTTTACAGAGATGAAAGGCATAGCAGGAGAGATAGAAGAGATGAAGATACATCTCAAACTTGAGGTAAGAACTGTCATACAAAGACATTATAGAATAAATCCAATATGTAAGAAAAAAGTGAAGGCTGAAATTGACAGACTGTTGGAAGCTAGTATCATTAGACCAGTAGAGGAATCTGAATGGATAAGTCCCATTTTAGTGCAAGAAAAGAAGAAAGGGAAGATAATGATTTGTGTAGATTTAAGGAAGATGAATGATGCTTTCCTACATGACCTTTTCCTACCCCTTTCACAGATGAGGTATTAGAGAATGTGGGAGGCCATGAAGCATACTCATTTATGGAAGGATTCTTAGGCTACCATCCGATCAAGATAGCTCCAGAAGACATGTGTAATTTTTTTTTTCACAGAATGGAGATCCTACCAGTACAAAGTCATGCCATTTGGGCTAAAGAATGCACCATCCATATTATCAAGAGTAGCCATAGCTACCTTTAAAGATTTCATACATCAAATTTTTAGAAGTGTATATGTATCACTGGACTATATATAGTCTGCTAAAATATCATGTAGAAGTATTAAGGCTAATGTTCGAAAGATGCAAGAAGTTTCAGATATAATTGAATATCAAGAAATGAATATTTGGGACACCTTTTGGAATATTTTTGGGACATATAGTCTGTAAAAAGGGATTTCTAGTAGATCCTGCTAATATTGCAGTCATTGTCAATTTACCACCATAAAAATCAGTGTTCCAGATGAGAGAAACACTAGGACATACATGATATTACATAAAATGCATAAAGGATTATGCATAGATTACTGTTCCCATGGAATATTGTTTGAAGAAGGATACCATATTTCAATGGAATGAAGAATGTCAAAAAGTGTTGGATAACTTAAAAGGGTTGGATAACTTAATTAGATAAGATTTACAACACCACAAAAAGAGGAGGCGTAGCCATGGTATATGCACTTTAGAAGTTCAGGCACTATTTGTTGGGAAAAATCTTTAAGATGTTCACAGATCATTCTGCGCTAAAATATTTAGTCAACAAGCTAGTGTTCAGGGGGAGGATCTGTAGATAGATGTTGTTATTTCAATAATTTTATTTTTATGTGATAGTCAAACCAGGGAAGCTGAATGTAGGAACTGATCATCTGTCAAGGGTCACTGATGGATAGGAACCTACCAACTTGGAAGAAAACTTCCCTGATGCGTAGTTGTTTTTAATACAAATAACTGATGAATATTTTGTTGATATTATTGAATACTTGAGCACATGGATTTCACCACAAGAATTTATCACTGCGCAAAAGAAGAATCTGGTAGTCAGAGCTGCAGACTATCAACCGGCTGTGGGACACTTGTATAAAATGGGCACAGACAATATTTTGAGAAGGTGTGTACTCGAGCAGGAAACACCTAGAATTTTGGTAGAAGCTCATGAGGGAATAGGTGGATGGAATTATGCAGGAAAATATACCATGTAGGAGGTATTGAACGCAGGACTATGGTGGCCAAAAATTCACAGAGATGCTAAGGAATATTTCCAGAAATGTGATGTCTTTCAGAGGGTTGGTAAACCTAACAAAAGCGATGAGATTCCCCTGAGAAAACAAGTAACTTTGTAGGTATTTGACAAATGGGAAATACACTTTGTTGGGCCAATCCATCGACCAACAAAAATTTCAGGAGAAAGATATATCATTACTGCGAAAAAAAGTTTTACAAGATGGGCAGAAGCAACACTAGTCAAAAGCGGCAGTGCAGAGACAAAACCACACTTCTTGTTTGAGAAAGTGATCACCATATTTGGATGTCCAAGTATTTTATGAGTGACCAAGTTACTCACTTGATCAAAATTACTATTAGGGATATGACTGAGGAGTTTGAATTTTATCACCAAAAGAGTACACCATACCATCCTTAGGAAAATGGAGCAGTAGAAGTCTTCAATAAGATCTTGGAGAACACTCTCACAAAGATCTTCAATGATAATAGGGATTATTGGGATTTGAAAATACCAGAAGTACTATGGGAATACAATACTACATGCAAGAATTTGACATGAGATACACCATTCATATTGGTGTATGGGCAGGAAGCAGTAGTACCATTAGATTTTATGGTACCCAATCTGTATGTAGCACCAATTACTAACATGATAGAAAGAGGTGCAATAAATGAAAGGTTGAATCAACTAATGGAAATGAAAGAGGATAATATTCTGACAGGAATTCATCAAGAAATACAGAAAGCCAGATACAAAGCCTCACATGATAGGCATATCAAGAGGAATATTTTCAAGGAAGGAGACCTAGTCTTTCTCTATGACAACAAACTTTTTCAACATCCTGGTAATTTTAGAATGCATTGGCAAGGGCCCTATGAAGTAAAGATTGTCATAGATGGGGGATCTGTACAACTAAAGGATCTGGAAGGAACATAACTCAAGGTAATGATCAATGGCATTCGACTGACACTATACAAGGAAAATCGACCTCCTAAAGCTTGAAAGTTTCATTGTAGTGGGACATACAGGTACATAGTGTAATATAGTAGAAGCTAGGATAGAAAAATGACAAAGATAAATAAAAAGGAGAAAAATAAAGAAAAAAAAATACAAAATTAGAAAAGAAAGAAAATACAAAAAAACTGGGAAAATTTTCACACAGTAATTATCGCGACAGACATCAGAAGAGCATGTGCAGTAAAAAGTGAATTCGACGCAAATGCACACAAAAAGAGAAAACTAAACACGACCTGGTCTACAAAAAGGTGGAAAGGACACAATATTCAACACTTAGCAAAATATGGATCTCAGAGTGATAAAAAAAATATGTGCCCTAGTTACTAATTGACAAAGTAGAAGGCCAGGTTATGAAAGTTGGAAACGATGACTCCACCAAATTTTGAGTCTCTAGGACAATTTGTATGGATTACCCGATAGGACCAAAGGCACAAGGAATGAATGCAGTAACTATAGAATATAGTCAAGCTCGAGGATGTTACCACCTATGACCCATAATATGTTATCCCAACACAGGCCAAGGAAGAGTTTGATACAACACAGGAAGGTGAGATAGGGAAGAGCTCTGGGGCCGGGAATGGTGCTTTGAACCCTAAACCCGAAGAAACTTAAAAAAAATGATGACATAGTGGGACCATGAAAATCCTAGGAACAAGTTGAATTGTTGGTCAAAGACATCACTAACCAACCAAAGTCTAACAGGGAGGAAGAATACATAGGTGCAGTAGAGGCAGACACATTTTCTGTGGGGAAGAAAAGAAATATATCTGACAGTATGGATATTACCCTTCCTTTTCTCCCAGACTCAGTCACAACTATCGAAGACATGCTGGGAAAGGTACACAATCTAAGGTACACATACCATGACATACACGATGTGATCAAATTTACAGAGTTGGTCGAGGACAACTATTTGAATAACATAGGGGAAATTGAACCCCTAGGATGACCAGCGCTGGAGCCTACGGAGTGGATCACATGATTTTATAACTTAGGGATTATGAATGTTTTGGACATACCACACTTTGGGTGCGGTAATAATATCATCCTTTGCGTCAAAAAATGATCTCTCAGGTCCACGAAAGAATCCTATGGATGGACAGACCGATGCAGATCAATGTGGAATTGATTTCCAATATCATAAGACTTCTCACATTCGATGCACAACCCAAACAATTCTTAGAAAACAAGGTGTGTGAGAAAGAAATGACGGAACAAGTTAAAGTGTAGTTCGACATGACCAAGGGAAACAAAGGCATTTTAATCAGAGACATTAATGACAATGCGACAAGGTTTGCAAGAAAATTGATGACTTGTAAGATGATAAGAAAATGTCGCAGAGAGGATGTCCCAACAGGTGTGATCGCAGTAGCAACATAGTGCGCTAAGGGAATGATGTTCAGTTGGGCATTGTACCTATTGAACCAATTTCTACTTGACTGTCATGATGCGCAGGACAATGGAACCAAGTTCCATTACTCATGGTTAATAATAATGATAGCCTTGACAGGGTGGAAGGAGCCCAAGTTCTTGGAATTTTTGGACAGGGTTGGAAAATGTTATGCGGCTAGGTACAAGTCTCTTTGTCAAGAAAAGGAAAACAATATGTAGTAGGAAAAAAACTGTGTTTTCCATGCTTTTAGAAGAAATATAGCAGTGCACAACAAATGTGCAGTGCATACCTATAGAGGTAACACAGAAGATAGAGTGGATAGCCAAATTCAAGACATCCTGAAATCATGTATGGATTCAAGATGCAAGGGATCCCAAAAAGGAGTTGCTAAAGATGAAATATTACATCACGAGGGAGGAAGAGGACTGGATTATCAAAGACTGGCTTACGCAGTGGAAGTCACCAGTAGAAAAACCATCCACGAGGACATGACTGATGCATTCCTCCGAGCACAAAGAGATGACCAAAGTAGTATCATAAGCTCGAACATGTATCCCAGATGATAATACCAAAACATCCAAAGCATGAGCCTGACCAAGTGGAAGCAGCGTAATACCAAAAAGGCTCGAGGAGAATTCCCACAACAATAAGAATAGGAAGTCGGCCATACACTGGGTAAAAGGATACGATACATGCTCTAGAAGAAATAAGCCAACGAACAACAAGAGAGGTGCAACCCTCACAGATGACAAGGTAGTCTGCACAATGAAATGATGTGCATAAGAAGAGGAAGTATGAGACATAGGATCTAGACATCACCCTAACATGGGATGATGAAAATCTCGTCACGGACAAGGTCCAAGACATGAGTGAAGAAGTGGTAAAAAATGTAGAGGTGCAAAGGGAATAAATTATGGCTAAGATCCTAGAGGTTCATGAAAACATCCAACAACTATAGAGCTGAGAATAATCACAGGCTACTGTGCATCCACAAGAGAAGACACAGAGGCCACCTACGCATAAATAACATGAAGAGACCATGCAATGGTTTTTCCAGGGTAGGTAAACATTGACCATAAAATGTCAAATGATCATATTTGATTAGGACACAATGCAGAAACCCCTTAAGGAAGTAGAGAAAGTCAATATGGTCATGGCGCACATACCTACAAAGGCCTTATATGGCCTACAGGTCAGCTTCAGGTAGGAAGTACAATCTAGGGACCACACATATGCCACAAATATAGAGGTGGGTATAGGGGTCACAGAGATGATATAGATAACATGCGACCATCTTAATAAAGAGAAGGAGGAACAGAAATAATGCACAGATAGGTTCGATCAGAGCTTGACAACGACATACAACCGCATCCCTAACAACATGCATACAACAAAGAGAAGAGCGGAGGATAAGATCAAACTCTTTTCATAGACAATCGACCAATAGATGAAGGATATCGAGGAACTCAAGGAGAATATCAATCCCATGACTCTGCCTTAGGTATGAGAGCATAGGAAATAAGAAGCTACAATTCAAATAGATGAGATGGAAAAACAAGTTAGCGCAGTAGCATAATTGTTTGACCAAGTAGCATAGCTCTAGACAATGCTGGAGGAGGACGAGCAGGTCCAACAGTGGAACTAGGAATCATAAAGAGTAAGAGAATCTATCCAAGACCTCGGGAAGAGGTATAAGACAATGTGTATCACAGAACGCATGAAATGTACTCAAGATATGAATAAGTTGTAGTCTGAGTTGAAAGAAACGCAGATGAAAAAACATGAGAGACAAGTGGAAGTGGAAGCACTCGAGGAATGAGAAATGCATATGATTGCAGAGTTGGAGGAGGAAAAGAGAAACATGACCCAAATATAGAAATAGTGTGCAACACTAACCTAGGAGGAGATCACAGTGCAAGCATTAGAAGAGATTGCAGGAAAAGTCACGCTGGTACAGGAAAGAGGAAGGGAACTTGCATACCAGTTCCACATCCTAACATAGGTTGTTCAGGGAGCGTGCACTCTCTAGGTGGATCTGTATGAGCCACATGTCAGTGTTGGGGGCCTATTGGGCACATGCCTATTTTGAGGAAGTACCTATTTTTGGATGGTAAAACCCAATTTTGGAGAAGAACAAAGGGAAAGAAAAGAAACACGTGCGAGGGAAGTCTGCATGCAAAGGAGGAAAGCATGCAAGGTGTGCAAGCAGGAAAACCTAACCATGTTAGGGTTAGGGTTTTGGTAAGGGATTGTAACAACTAATGATCTTGTGAATTAGTATAAATAAGAACCTAAGAGGTCTAGGTGGGGGTTGGTTGTTGTTCGAAGGTTGCTTTTTAGTTTTGAGCTATTGTAAGGATATCACACTCATTCTGATACAATTTTATAAGGTGTTGAGTTGTAGGGGAGTAAGGTAGATATATCTTAAGGGTTATACCATAGGATGAGGATCCTGGTGTGATCTATTCTACCTCACATAGGTTGTGGAACATATTCCATGATTGTATGATAACAATTGTGGTGCGCACAACACCACATATTGCAGAAATATAAATAAAAGATCCTAAGAAGCCAAATATTTGTGGGTGTATCCCAAGAGGGGGTGAGCCACTGTAAAACCTGTGTACTATGTGATGAATGAGTGTTTGTTTACTTTTTAATAATGGTTGGTCATCTTTAATTCATGTTAATGATTGATTTACACATATGCAGTTAGGTAGATCTATTAGATTGCATGTAAGTGTTTAACTGATGAATGGATCTTAATAATAATAGATTGATTAACTAGTGTAAGGCATGAATAAGATCAAGTATAATCCCAAATCCCCACTCTTTTCTATATTGCAAGAACTTGAGCATTGCAGTAACCCATAGAACTATCTTGGGTGAGACTGTGCAGTACATTATGTGTGTTGTGTTTCCTTCTCATTTACCAGAAGGGTCAATAGTTTTAGAGGGTTTTGTTGGAAACTTGTTCATATTTGAACCTAGTTCATCCGAAGAAGTATATAAAAAGAGTAATAACCAAAACCGTCTCTAAAAAATATGGAGTGAACTTTCTCACAAAATTAATCCTTCCAGAGAAAGATTGCATAGAATTTTTGTTATGAGGGAGTGGTTGTTGCGAAATTGTTTTTATGCATTCAGGATCAACATGGATACCATCCATGGAAATGATTTGACATAAGAGTTTTCCTTCCTCTACTCCAAATATAGTATTTTTCGAGTTCAAGGATATCCCATACTTTCAACATATTTCAAAATTTTGGATGAGATGGGAAACATGATCAACCCTATCCATGTAGTAAACAATAATTCCATCTAGTTATAGAAATACACATTTATTAATTAATCCCCAAAATTCCACATCCATGGCTCTTTAGAAAGTATCTCCCTTGTTAATGTTTATGCCATTATTATAGTTCTTTGCATTTCAATAGATAAGAGCATCATAAGAACAAGATCACTGAGAAATACACATTCACAAGAGACACAACATTTATCCTGGGAAACCCTCTAGGGGAAGAAAACCCAACAAAAACTTCTTTATCATAAATAGCTTATACAATGTTCAAGAGATAACTCAAACCAATACAGATAGTCCTCTCCAAGAGATGTGCCACTCTTCTCCCTCTCTCCAACTGGTAATTGCAGCATGCCTCATAAGAGAATGAGCAAGTGAGTTGTGTGTTTGAAGTGAGGTTCTAGCCTCTTATTTATACAAGACTGGCACGTGTGAAAGGTCACAACTAGAAGGGATAACCTCTCACTCTGGGTGGGTAAACCCACCTTTAATTAATTCCGGGTCTTCCATAATAACTGTTGCGGCCGACTTCTTATTTTGTCCTTTGTAATTGTCCGATGACCAATCCACAAAAGGGGATTTGGTCCTTATACAATTACCGACATGATTAATCCTCAATGGGGATTAATCCAATAACAATAATAATAATAATGACATGATTAATCCGCAATGGGGATTTAATCCAATAATAAAATAATAATAAGAATGCTCTTCGTAGTTACATTATTTCAACACTCCCCCTTAACAAGAACGGTATTCTTCATCAGCATCAGGCGAGAGAGGTCTGCATCATCAGTGGCATCTGGAGGACTGTATCATCAATATCATCTTGAACCATTTTCTATCACATTTACGAGTCATCGAAATTTTTCTTCATCAACAACATCATCATTCTTGAAGGAATGTTATCATCATCTGCATCAAATATGTATCAGTAAAAATGATACCTCATCACAGCACTAGGCTAGCACATCACAGTACTACACTAGCTCAATGTCACAGGGGTTAAGCTGGTAGCTCAGTGTCAGTCACATCTTGCTTTACATCTAACAACTAGGTCAGAAGCAAGTACTATCATCATCTCGTTTTATGTCTAACAACTAGGTCAGAAGCGAGGAATCACAACCTCATGCTTTACGTCTAACAACTAGTTTAGAAGCATGACTCATCTTGCTTTACATCTAACAACGAGGTCAGAAGCAAGGAACACATCAACATCTCACTTTACGTCTAACAACAAGGATAGAAGCGAGGAATCATCTTTATTTACATCTAACAACTAGGTCAGAAGCAAGGAATCAACGACATTATGCTTTACGTCTAACAACTAGGTCAGAAGCATAACTCATCTTGCTTTACATCTAGCAACAAGGTCAGAAGCAAGGATCACACAGTGTCATGCTTTACATCTAACAACGAGGTTTGAAGCATGACTCATCTTACTTTACATCTAACAGCGAGGTCAGAAGCAAGGATCACACGACATCATGCTTTACATCTAACAGTGAGGTCAGAAGCATGACTCATCTTTCTTTACGTCTAACAGCGAGGTCAGAAGAAAGGATCACATGGCGTCATGCTTTATGTCTAACAGCGAGGTCAGAAGCATGACTCATATTGCTTTACTTCTAACAGCAAGGTCAGAAGCAAGGATCACACAACATCATGATTTACGTCTAACATCGAGGTCATAAGCATGACTCATCTTTCTTTACGTCTAACAGTGAGGTCATAAGCAAGGATCACACGACTTCATGATTTACATTTGACAGCGAGGTCAGAGGCATGACTCATCTTTCTTTACATCTAACAGCGAGGTCAGAAGCAAGGAATACATCTACTCCCCCTTTCAGGGAAGGTCCTTTTGGACAATACCAAGCTTATCTCGAAAGTGTTCAAACTTTACACGAGATAGAGGCTTAGTCATCACATTGGAAACCTGTTCATATGTGCTAATGTACTGGAGCTTCAAGGCTCCTCTCTGTACCATGTCGTGAATGAAATGATAGCGGATCTCTATGTGCTTCGACCTGTTGTGGAACACAAGATTCTCTGTCATTTTAATGCATCTTTGATTGCTACATAGAATCGCGGTTGCTCTCATATCCAAATCAAATAGGCCTGTCAACAACTTTCGAAGCCATATAGCTTCGCATCTAGTAGAACATGCAGCAATGTACTTTGCTTCCACTGTCCTGAGAGAAATACTAGATTGCTTCCTACTCTTCCATGAGATCATAGCTGATCCCAAACTGAAACAACATCCGGAAGTGCTTTTTCTATCAACAACGCTTCCTACCCAATCTGCATCAGTATATCCACTCAGTGTGAAGTCATGATCTCCATCATAGTTGAGACCATAATCCATTGTACCTTTAAGGTACCTCATCACATGTTTTGAAGCCACTAGATGAACACATCTGGGCTCTACCAGAAACTGACTCAAGGTGTTCACTGCAAAACAAATGTTTGGTCTGGTGTTCATTAGGTACATCAATGATCCAATAATCTCTCTGTACAGAGTGGCATCTATCAAATATGACAAAGTATCAACCAACAACTTCAGCTTTGCTTACATTGGAGTATTCATGGACTTGCATTCTAGCATGTCGAATCTCTTTAAGATTTCGACCGTGTACTTCCCTTGGTTAAGGAAGATTCTCTCTGGACTCTGCCATACCTCAAGGCCTAACAAGTAATGCATTATACCAAGGTCTTTCATTTCAAATTCTACGGAAAGTCTCTATTTACATTCAACGATGAACTTTTCTTCTCCAGTTAAGAATAAGTCATCCACATACAGTAATAGTATTACTGGTTCATTATCCATAATTTTGAAGTAGATATTTGAGTCTTCTTTACTCTTGGTAAAGCCTAAGCTTGTCAAGAAACTATCTATACAACCATACCAAGCTCTAGGAGCTTTCTTCAATCCGTATAAGGCTTTCTTCAATCGGCAGACATAAGACTTCCTGTCTTCAACCTCAAATCCTTGGGGTTGCTCTATATACACTTCCTCTTTGATAACACCATTCAGGAAAGCTATATTTACATCTATCTAGTACAGCTTCCACTTCATCTTAGCTGCAAGAGCTATAATGGTCCTAATCTAAGTGTATCTGGCCACAGGAGAGAATGTCTCTTCATAGTCAATTCCTTCCTTCTGGGAAAAAAACCACGAGCGACAAATCTTTCTTTATACTTCTCAATACTTCCATCAACAACATGTTTTATTTTGAAGAGCCATCTGTAGGATACCCCATATTTATTCTTCGATATGGGAACTATTTACCATACTTCGTTCTTCATTATGGATTGGTATTCCTCTATCATGGCATCTACCCATTCTTTTCTCTGAATGGCTTCTTCAGAGCAGGTAGGCTCTTCATCTGGGAGATCACATATCAAAGCCGTGTAACTGGAGAATGGCTTTGGTCTTTTCACCTATCTCGAGGTTTCTTCTGGAACACCATACTTCTCTCCATCTTGAATAAGCTCTCTTTCCAAAGCAGGCTCTCATTTATGGGAGAAGGTCATTTGAGGAGGTTCTTGAACTTCTACTATATCATGCTCTTCTAGAAGTTCCTTATCAGGGGAAGTTACGACTTCCCTCACTGGTTTTTCATCTTTGGGAACTTCCCTCATTGATTCTGCAATCCTGGGATTTACAGGTTCCTCTTCATATACTTCTTCAATCTGGCCTCTTCTTGATTTCTTAAGTGTTGCTTCTTCATCAATGGTCATGTCCCTGCTGATCTCAATGTGGTGGTGACCAGGTATGTAGATTCTGAAGGCCTTGGATACGTCACAGTATCCCACAAATATTCCCTTCTTTCCGGAGGGTTCCAGCTTGTTTCTTTTCTCTTTCGGTATACGAATAAACACTCGACAACAAAATATTTTGAGATGGCTTACCTCTAGCTTCTTTCCTGTGAACATTTCTTCTAGGGTATTGAACCCAAGTGCGCTATGGGATAATCTGTTCTGCACATAAACAATTGCCATTGCTTCTTCTGCCCATAAGCACATAGGAAGATCTTGATCATAGTCTTCACAGCTTCCAACATGGTTCTGTTCTTCCGTTTAGCTATACCGTTTTGTTGGGGATCTTGATCCCAACATCTTTGCAGAAGTTCATGAGCTCTTCTGAGGTATATTTTCCTCCATTATCTGACCTGAGTATCTTAATCTTCCTTACAGAAGGGTTCTCTTATCAAGGCTTTGAATTCCTTGATCTTTTTGAACACTTCAAATATATCCAGGTCTTTTATGAGAATAATCATTAATGAATGATACATAGTATACATACCCACTAATGGAGGATGATGGCATTGGGCCACATACATCTGAATGAATGTGTTCTAGGACTCCTTCTTCCTTGTTGTCCCTCTTTGGAAACGGGTTCTTGATGTTCTTCCCTTGCGCACATCCATTGCATATGTCTTTTTGATCAACCTTGAGTTCTGGTAAACTTGTGACAGCTTTGCATATGTATGGTAGCACCTTGTAGTTGATGTGAGCTAATATTCTAGAGTTCACATGGATTCTTCAATAGCGTGGGTCATGGCAGCTTCTGAGTGACCCACCTTCTTATTTTCCATTGATGATTTCTTCATTTATGATCTCTCCTTTAACACGTTGCCTTCTGCAACCTTCGTTATAGCTTCCTCATGTGACCTAGAGCAAGGTCAACAAAACAACAAGAAAGAATAATATCCTTCTGATAATATAAAGCAATAGCACGAACAATCATCACAGTAGCTCCTTTAGAGCTATCACTTATAATTTATCTGAAGCAAGGATTAAAGGTAAGGAATACAATCTGAAATTAGGTCAACACTCTCATAGTGTTGTGACCAAGCATTCTTCCATGGCAATATGAAACTAACACATAAGGTTTCTCCTAGAGGAGGTGTTAGTTCTATCAGGCAAAGTATTTACATCTATATTCTCACATGCTATCAAGTATAATACTTTACGATGATTTCTATCTCAACTAAAGTCATCAACTTGTCATGTGTACCTTTGAATCTTGATTAATCAAACCTGGAGCCTTGACCTCAAGAGTGAGTGCTTGATTTTCTTCAAGGTCTCCTTCACTCAAGTGACGAGTGCTTTCTTCAACCTGTCTATTGTACTAAGACAATATGTTATCTTGACAAAATGTTAGGTTAGAGGATAAGCTCTATGATCAACTTTTAATCCTTCTAATGATTTGATCATAGCTTCAACATGCAACATTGATCAAGATAATTGCATAACAAATAGATGCATATTAGAATAATAACACCTGGGTTACATCATTCCTCTGAATGTGTTGGATCTTGAGATCCTTATGGATCTATGGCAAAAGATCCATTCTCCTACAAATACTATTTAGGGTTTAACCATTAACCATATGTGAGTACATACCTCGAATAACATTTGCAGGTAGTGGCTCCATCTGGTAGTAGCAGTAATCATTACCAAAAACTTCAAGAGTGATTGCAACTGGTTGTACGGCTGCAACTGCAACTGGTACTGCAACTGCAACTAGTTCTGAGACTGCAACTGTAATTACAACTTAGGGTTTTATGAGGAAACCCTAATTTTTTCAAACTTCAAATTTTGAAATTCTGATCTAGGGGATAGGTGCGCTGAGCCGAGGCGAGTTAGCTGGTGTAGTTAGATTTTCGAAAATCCAACTTTTAACCTTTCAAATTTGATCTGCGGATTTTCAAACTGGTGCTTCTGGTTTTCTGGTACTTCTGGTACTCTGGTACTTTTGGTACTCTGGTTTTCTGGTTTTCTAGTACTTTTTGAAACTAGGGTTTCACTTTTCGGGAGATCTAGCCACTGAAAAGGTGCGCTCTAAGTGCCAAATTGATCCTTGGGGGAGGGCGTAGCTTTCTAGGAGGTTAGGGAGATGAAAATATTCACTTTTGCAAAACCCTAATTTTTGGGTACGGTAACAGTGACGTTTTTCCTCTTGCAAATAATTCTTTCTTCAGGTTGGCTCTGAAACCATGTTAATGTTTATGCCATTATTATAGTTCTTTGCATTTCAATAGATAAGATCATCATAAGAACAAGATCACTGAGAAACACACATTCACAAGAGACACAACATTTATCCTGGTAAACCCTCTAGGGGAAGAAAACCGAGCAAAACTTCCTTATCATAAATAGCTTATACAATGTTCAAGAGATAACTCAAACCAATACAGATAGTCCTCTCCAAGAGATGTGCCACTCTTCTCCCTCTCTCCAACTGGTAATTGCAACTTGCCTCATAAGAGAATGAGCAAGTGAGGTGCTAGCCTCTTATTTATACAAGACTGGCATGTGTGAAAGGTCACAACTGGCAGGGCCAACCTCTCACTCTGGGTGGGTAAACCCACCTTTAATTAATTTTGGGTCTTCCATAATAACTGTTGGGGCCGACTTCTTATTCTATCCTTTGTAATTATCCGATGACCAATCAACAAAAGGGGATTTGGTCCTTATACAATTACCGACATGATTAATCCTCAATGGGGATTAATCCAATAACAATAATAATAATAATGACATGATTAATCCGCAATGGGGATTTAATCCAATAATAAAATAATAATAAGAATGCTCTTCGCAGTTACAGTATTTCAACATCCCTCATTGATGATCCCAAATGGAATGCATTGGTGGGAAAATCCCCCCCATTTAGTTCAGAAGGTTGTTTTCAATATGTTCTCCTATGATACTAACACCTTGTTATATCCTGAGAATACATCTAGAAGACAGATGATATGTTCTCTTGATACGGTCTGTAGAAGTTTTTCCATGGAGGGGACGGGGTAGTTATCTTGTTTTGAGGCCCTATTGAGATTTATGAAATCTATACATAAGCATATTTCCCTAGACCTTTTATTTACCGGTACCAGATTGGCCACCTATACAGAGCGTCTTACTTGGAATATTATCTTTTCATATAACAATTTATTTAGTTTCTTCTACATCAATGGTTCCATGGATGGGTGAAATTTGCATATATTTTGATGGAAAGGCTTGACCTTGGGTCTTAATGGGATAGTGTGTGTTGAGGAAAATATATGAATTGATCTTACTCAAGCATTTTCAGATTCTGCTTGGCTAAAGAAAAATAGAGGGGAATATTACCCTATGTTTATAGACAACAAAAATAACATCCTAACTCACAAGTATTAATTACAAGTGCTTAGGCTAGTCTTTTATTAATAAAAAAGCTTGCTGGAAATTTACTTTTTATGTAATTTTCTGAATATAACAGTTGATGAAATAAATGCAAAGATAGAAGTAAAGACACCAAGATGATAATCAAGACAGATGAGACATAAAGAAATCCTCTATTTCATTCAAATTCACCAAAGAGTCATTTTCTTTACAAATTCTCATACATAAATTTTGGACCAAAGTCAAACTTAGATGTCCCCGATGGAACATACAAAAGGACCTCTAACAAAAAACCAAAACCGAACTCTAAAATTTGGATCATCTTGCCATAAATTTCTTCCCACTCGACTCTTCACAATAGCCTTTGTCAGTCATGAAAACTAATTCACAAACAGACAAGTCTACACAAACTATCAAATCTATATCAACACCTTTGAAAAACAAGTGCCTGAATGATGTAATTCAACCCTGAATATTGTTGTCTACAATAAGACCCTGCTATCATAAGAGAGAATTAGTCTTGTGATGAATACATGAATGAATGAAAACTGAACTATCTAAACATAAAATCAAAGAGAAAACCTTAGTATGCTTCTGCTTCTATCTCTCGCTTGTTCCTCCCTTTCCTTTTTCCTTTAAGAAAATCAGAATTGGTTGAGGTAGTTGAACCACCTCATTAGTTAAGTTAACTAAAGATTCAACCAACTTTTTAGTTAAGGGGGAAAAGTAATAATCATAATAAGGGTTATAAATAAATAATAACTAGTAGGTGGAACCCCTTGTGACTCCCTTTGGTTCATAACAATCATAACATAACTAGTTAGTTAAGAAAAACACACTTCCTTGTGGATCCCATCATCATATTCACATTTGACAATTTATCTCATGATATTTGAAATTATTTTCAAAAAAAAAAGTATTACTCATATATCCTAAAATAAAACATGTAGTCCAAAAATTCCTGAAGTCAACTGTCATCAGCAATAGATAAAATTAAAAAACTCAAAATCCATATTTCCCACTCTGAGATGCAATCTTTCCTTGATTGTTGTTGTCACCCTTCGATTTTCCTGAAATTGCCTTTGGCTGCACTGAGCCTTTAGGCTTAATCTCATTGATCACGTGGGAACAATCATCCCTCAAATGCATCTGGGAAGACATATATTTTTTAGAGCCATTGGAGGGTGAGGAAGGAAAAGAAATGGCTTTTCCTTTGTCAATGGCATGGTGGGCTTCAGTTTTCAACCTTTTTCTAGCATGAGAGGACTGCACTGGTGAGTGGGGGGAAGCTAGGACAATGGGGTTAATGGGTGGAGGAGTAGGTAGGGATAAATTAGTCCAGCAACAATGTTGGGAAACTGTCGGGTGGACAATCTCTTTCCATCTGTCATTTCCAGGAACCTCGGGTTTCAATGAGATGTGAGGAGGAACAAGGATACCATGGGCTTGCGGGACTTGAAAAAGAGGCCTTTCAGGCCTGGGCTGGACCACTCCTTTCCCAATCCAATTGAAAAATCCATCATGAAACAACTCACCAAGATCTTGTGAGTCAACATCAAAATGTATGGAGAACCTTGGCCTTATTGGGCCTATGGTCTAGTTACCTCTCCCTCGGTTTCCTCGGCCATGGCTACCTTCACTGAAAAAACTCATTCCTGCATGCATGATTGATTAGAAAATAATATTTTTAAATAACCATACATGACAACTCTTAAAAATATGAAATAGATTTTGGCTTAACAATGTATTAGACTCACGCAATCCAATCCATACAAATTGTTTAACTGTTAATCAATGATCATGGGGTGAATAAAGGGTCCTGGGATATGTGAGGGGTTTGTATTGAGCGAAACATGGTATGATGAGGGGGAAATCAACTACAAACCAAAGAAAACATCATTGTAATTCAACCAAGACACTGCTACTGCCAACTTCTTCAGCACATAATTTTTCTTGACTGTAATCAATTTTAGAACATGGAGTGAAAAATGAATGTGGAAGGCGATGGGGTTGTAATTAGAGAAAAGAGAATTAATGGTGGGGAATTAGAGCGGGTATTGTTCATAAAATTAATCAAGTAATCCATATCACCATTCTAAAAAAGGAAATACGCCAACCAAATGACCATTGTGATCCAATAACAACTACTATGTATTAACTAGTTCACTATTCATAACCAAATATTTACATAGTGACAATCAATCAAAACAATATGCATTCCACAACAATCTATAGGGTAGCTCTATTTTCTCCCATTTATCCATTAGCAATTTCCAAATAAATACACAGTCAATTACTTTCACTTTGCTCATCAAAAGCGGGCATAAAAATCATGCTCGATTCTATCTTTACATTTATTTAATAATTAAATTGCATTGTGGTCATAGTGTCACAACACTCATGCCTGTCAGTGTGCATGCAATTCATTTAACATACCCAATGGAAAATCAACACAATGATCCATATTCATTTTGCAAAGATCCTACCTTGTCTTTTAAACACCGAAATAACCAATCACCATTTCAACTCACACTAAACTGAGAAATATACAACCATTTGAAAAAACACAATTTCATTTCTATGACTGTACAAGTACAAATGTTTCTTTGAATCTCAACATTTAAAATGCTCGGTTATTCATCCAACACAACGAGGCAACAACAACATATCTGACTTCATAATACAAATAATCGAATTATAACAAGGCCATGTTTAAAACTTTGTGACTATCTCTGAGTGTGAAACCAAAAATATCCATATCATACACAGTGGGCAGCCACCCAAAACACCACGATGCAACATTCCCATTTGACAATTCTAAACACATAGTCACAATATTAACTCAACCCATTGTGTCGAGCTCTCAATCTAATACAATATTTCTTCAAATTGATCAAACTGCAATTAAAACCATGTTGTGTAAAACCCGGGCTCAACCTTAATGACACAATCAAATAACCATAATGCATACAATGGATGGAATTGCTATAGTCATCTCGGTTGCAATAACTGTTTGGACCAAAAATAACTCATAGTTACAGTGACCATTTATTCGTGGTGT
The DNA here is from genome assembly GCA_009831015.1 of Picea engelmannii. Classification (NCBI taxonomy): domain Eukaryota; kingdom Viridiplantae; phylum Streptophyta; class Pinopsida; order Pinales; family Pinaceae; genus Picea; species Picea engelmannii. Next base: position 439,082 of record ML779385.1, read on the forward strand.
AGGAACACCACACATACAAATGCATTATGCGTGAACATCATTAAACAATTATAACCAATGCCGAGTTTAACATCCCAATAATATTTAATGCAACATAAAATTATTGTGTATCAACCCCAATCTTCAATCAACCAATTCAATGTTGAGCTTATTACTTAGTCGGTCGTAATAATCAACAACCCAACCTAACATACTGTGGAAACCACACATACCCACACATCGACATGAAGTGACATTGTGACTTACTCAATTATAAACAATATTGGGTTATCAAAACACCAGGACAATGATTGTGTATTTGATCTATCCAAATAACCATGAAGGGTGTATCAATTGTAATAAAACAGGAAGTGACTAGATACCAAATCCTACACAATTGTCACATGATCAACTGGGCGACCCTGTAATCAATTTTTTTGACAATACCCATCAACAATAACCAATAGTAAACCCGACAGGCCACACCGGTCTTCTCTATCAACCCTCAAACCTATAGAGTTAAGGTTTTTCTCTGTGTCCAACAAAGCGAAAGATAGAGCCAACTCCTTTCAATGGTGAAAACCTCCGAGACCAACGGTGCATACACAGAGAGAACCACAATTTATTCGTGGACAAGGTAACAAATCCCACAATAGGGGCAACTAATAACATAAAAGAAAAGATCTAATTCGGCTTGGTAATGATATTTAATACACACAGGGTATTACCCTCGTGGCTCTCCAGTCAACCAACTACAACGTTGAGGTGAAAACATGGTCGAGAAAGAGAAATATAACCCATTATGTGACCATTTATAGTGACAACAACCAAATGCCCAAGTGAACAAAACGCAGTGACACAAAGTGCTTCCAACCATTAAAACCCCATAAAATCCAAAGACTAGGTAAGGTGATATGAATGCGTGAAGACAACCAACCACCCAAGACCAAACAAAAAAAACTTCCAACTAAAACAGAAAGGATAACAGAGAGCCCTTATGGCTGCTAACACCCAGAATGACCAATAACACTATGACTTCAACATTATTGCAGAGAAAACCATCACGCTTCATTCCAAAAATCACAATTTTACACAGTTGCAATACTTAATGAAAGAACAACCCATACATTTGAGTCAATATCTATTTCATAAATAGAGCAAAGTCATGGATGGAAAAAAAATACATACCTGTAATACAAGCACCTTAAAATGTGAGTTGGCCAAGCAGTTCCTCCATGCTTAAAAATTGGAGCATAACCACAACAACAAGGTTGAACAATATCCCGAATAGGGTGGCGGCCAACGGAAGGCGCAAGGGTGATGTGCAGTAAATGCATGTCACCTGCACCCATAGTCAATTAATTCATTAGTACACGCCAACCATTAATCCATCAACCATTCATTTAAACCATGCATTGGAATTGACATCCATTACTTGTCAAACGCGCCACTCACATCATACCTTCCATTTCCAACTTGAACATACTACATATCAACTATATAAGCCAATTAAGTAAACCATGTATTGAACCATCACCAATAATGCGATCAAATTATGCTATAACATAATCACCATGCATATCAACTATATAACTCAAAAAAATTGCATAGCTATTAACTTAATAGCTAGGATACAACAACTCATTAAAAATCGATGCATGTAGTATAGTATATAGCATGGTTTTAGTTTCTTCCTTTTGATTTTATATTGTCTTTTTCCCTTTTCCAATTTCTTGTGTATGTTATTGCTAACATGTTTATTGTGCAGGTCTCCTAGTAATATATCTCAATAACAGATAGCGGTGATAACAAGGATAACATAGGTCATTGTAAAATAGAACTTGAGCCTAGAACAACACAAAACACAAAGGATGCCTTCTCAAATGCCAATAAAACAATATTATATCACCATGTAAGTAGTTTCAAATAGTAGCACAACATCAACTAAGCACCAGACCTGATCTACAATCTACAAGGGGGTCCCACCTACTAGTATTATTTAGATTTTATAATAATAAGCTTTAGAAACAATTTACGGGAAAAACTTCAGTGTGATTTTAATAGTCAACAGTTTGTTGAATGATCCGTGTGTCGTACTTTTTCAAATCTTGATATGACCATGCAAATATGTCCTGGTATTCTTTGAACAACCTTATGTACGCCTTCTTTTTCTCAGGTGATAGCGATCTCCCGAGATTGGCGTTTCGAGGGTTGTCAACAATTCCTAGATTTATGACTTCATAGAATGCACATGAACTGTCGATTTTGGTATTTTTTGTTTTCTTAAGTTTCTCTCGCAAGTCAAATAGGCTCTTAAGACTAATTAATCCCTGATGTATAGTTTGGATTTTAGTTTGGTTTGATTCATTTCCTTTTGTTAGGTCAGGGATTTTATTATCCTGTCTTGCAATAATTTCTTGAAAAACTTCATCGTCAATGGCCAAATCCCTAAATTTTTCTTCATTAGTAAAAAAGGATATGATCTTGTCATCTCCCTCAAATACCCTCTAGTTAGCAACATTATCTGGGACCTAAGACTTGTATTAAAATTCTATGGAAAACCTCGAGGCTTCATAGTCCTCTAAGGGAGACAACCTTGAAGTTGTTGTGGCTAAATAATCTTCCAATGTATTTTTGGATCGAGGTATGATTGTGATGTTGAATTCTAGGAAATTGTTTATCAGGCTATGAACATCCTACTGATAATTCCTCAAATGGGGGGAATTGCAATGGATAGTGTTCTTGACATGTTTAATGATGATTTTTGAATCACCAAGTACAAATATCTCCTTGACATTTAAATCAATAGGTTTCTTAAGTCCTTGGACCAACACCTTGTATTTGACAGTGTTGTTTGTGCACTCAAATTCCAATCTATAGGACAAAAATCTATTTTTTTCCTTCTAGATGAATGAAAATGCATCCAACGCCCTCCCCTTGTTGATATTTTTATCCATCAAGTACATAGTCCATATTTCAAACAAAAAATTTGGAACTCTCTTGTTCCAATCCACCTTTGGAATTGTCATTTTAGTGTTGTCGGCTTGAGCATGGGTATTTTTTCCAGACTTATTACATTTCTCAATTATTTTAGGACTGTCATGAAGTGAGAATTTTTACCTCTGGTAATGTAACACTTCAGAAAAATAGGGCGATAAATTACCAAAATAGGACTGGCACAAGTAATTTCCAAAGACTGGGAATTTAGTAGAGGAAGGTTCATTAGGGGCTTCCAAGTATGTGATAGTATGCTTCAAATATTTTTCTCGATTGATCCTTATCATGTTGGGGTTTCCCTTGAATGGTAACCATAAGTGGGACCAATCTGTACTAAAATATCCATGTAATGTTTCAGACCAGTCCCTGCTTAACAACATTCCATAGGCCTCCAGAATGTCTACAATTATGATATCTATGACTTGATGAAACTTTGGGTTAGAGGAAATCCTAATCATAACATCCTTTAACTCCGCAATAAATTTGACTTCAGTACTTTCTAGTTGAATTATATGAATTTCTCTTTTGGTAGGGGTATCATTTAACTTCTTTCATATAGAAAGAGGCATAACATTGGAGGAAGCACTAGATTCAACCAAACAATTGTGCACGTTCATATTATAAATTTCAAAGGTTAACATAAAAGGTAGAATAGATGACCTAGGCTTCTTATTGATTGTCATTGTATTATTGTTATGATTATGAATCTCCGTGAGGATTAATGTACCCAAGCTTGAGTGTGGGATTGCATTTGACATGAGTTTGTTTTCCTCATCTAGGGATTGCAACAATGAATCTTTATGTTCAGGAATTTTACACAAGTCCATCACCGAAATGTTACATTTCAATTTCTTCAGGTATTCTACCACATTATACTCTAGCTTTGCGGTTTTGTGAGCTAACATATTAAGGAAAAAAATCAGCGGTGGGGTCAATTGAGCTAAAGGCGCAAATTTTTGGGTTCTCTTAGGAGCTTGTGCAATGGTAGGTTGGTTTTGTGCGATCGATGCCTTATACTGCCAAGGTTTCAATAAATTCTTCTTCTTCTGTAGGAACGTCAAAAGATGATGTGTGACTTACATCCCATAGAACCATAGTTGTTTTCTCAGGTGGTTCACTAACTTCATTTTCCTCGATATTTGATGTATGATCATTGGCTTGTTAGTTCAGGGAACAAACATCTAAGAAACAACTCGCCAATAGATTCATAACATTCTCCCATTGAGGGAAATCCCTTTCTAAATGATGTTCTTGATGATAGTTACAATATGAATCTGAGGTGACTCTCCCAAGTCAATTTTTAAGTTGGAAGGAGTGGGATCTAAGGCTTTAAAAAGTGCATTTTTTCTAAAGAAATTTGTGTAAGGCTTAGGGTTTGATGTGACTTTCCCTACATTCCTATTCCTTGCTACAATTGTGATGGACAAATTCTTAACCATTCTTTGCAAGCTTTTCATATCTGCATTGTCCTTTTTCGCATTATGTTTCATTTGTTTATCGAGCGTATTTGTTAAAAAAATCCCTCACCTAGGTGTTTGTTGTGTTTCTTTCTTTAATAAAGAAAAGTGATCATCCTTGCAGTCTTTCATTTGAAATTCAATAATTTTATATTCCTCAAAGTTTTCAAAAAGCTTTGTTTTAGCGACCCTATTAACGAACATGGAGATAGATGCCTGGAATGCATTAGCGTACACCTCAATTTGTAGTTCTTGGGAAGGATTGGAATCTATTTGAAACTTGTTGAGGATAGTTGTGAAATGTTGGTTGAAGTCTTTGAATTTATCCTTGGGGATGATAGTGGTGATGAAGAGTTGAGCCATCAAGGCCCCGATAGTCGTTTCCTCGACAAATTTATTGAATAAGTCTTTCTGAAATTTTTTCCAACTATTAATGGATCCAACCGGGAGGTTGAAATACCATGTTGAATCCTAGTTCTCAAAGGTATAAGGGAAAATTATACATATTGTATCTTCATGTTGGACATTCATTAATATTATCACCAATATAAATTTCTTGATATGATCCGCAGGTAGGCCAAATGTTTCAGGATCAAATTTTGGGAGAACTTATTTTGGGTTCCTAGGAAAATGATGAAATATCCTTGGTAAGGCTACGAAATACCTGACCCTCCATGTCTGATTGTTTTCATTTTGTTTTCTACCCTATAGAACTTCTTCATTTTTATTTTCCATATTATTTGACTCATTATTTGAATTTTCTGAATCATAACCTGCTTCTTCAGACTTTGAATTGTATTTTCTTGAATAGGTACTTGTTGGTGGGGTGATTAGAGGAGTTTCAAGAATGAAACTGAGAGGTTGGTCAATTTTAGTAAGACAAAAATTTATCAAATATTCAACCGTATGAACAAAGGTCTGATATGGGGTATCAACAACTAGTCTTCTAGCTTGCTTTCTACGAGGGAGAAATAGAGCCAATGGTAATGTTTTGATCTGTCGAGCTTAAGATCTAGTGATCCTTCTAAACACATTGATTCTATTGTGAGGAATAACATAAGGTAGGTTTGGGTGAAGGAATGAACCATCTTCAGCGTGCGGTGACTCACTTATAGTGGGGGTATCTTCAATATTAGGGTTGTCCTGAGAAGGAATAGCCATGCATGTGGGGTGTTTTGAGTATGTAGGCTATTTCAGATAAGATTTTGTTTGAAGAATTGTTTTGACTAGACATGCATTCTTTTGGCCCTCCTTCTAGTGCCAAATTCTGGTGAGGGGTCAAAATTCCCTTTAACTCAATAGCAAGAATCACGCCTAGATATGAGGGCCATTTAGACTCTTCCCTGTTTGGAATGGCGTGATTCTACGAATGGATGATCTAACAAGTTTCGATGGGATTTACTATGTTATACAATGGGTCTTTAAATATATATTTTATGTTTCTTTATAAGTTCATTTATTAAGTGTTAAATGACCGAATTCTTAATAAGGATGGGTTTAGGATAACCTCTTACCAACAATGTGTAGATGACACCACTCTTCAACCAATATCAAACAATAATATTTCCTTATTGATTAAGCACCAAACATCATCTAAGAAAAGGAAGACATATGCAGAAATGACAAATAAATGGAAATAATTATACTTATTGTATGACACAAATTTCATAACACCATCATATTCACGTGAATGCATATTCAGTGACTATAACATTTCAATATAACTTAAATACAATTACCTTCCTACTAAATCTCTTGTAGAAGACAACAACAAAGCAGAACAATCCATAAATTATGTTACTCCACAAGATTTGGAAAAAAAATTTTGTCTTCGGCACTACATGAGCTTATGAATTAGAATTCAAAATAAGTATTTGTCTGATTCTTTCACTTATTACACAAAACCGTCCACCCTTCAAAATGTGGTCGAATTCCTTATTTATATGAAAACCACATGAAAAAAATAGCAACAATATTTATTTAACTAAAGAAAATAGACATATAAAGTGGTTCATTTTCACATGAAAACCATCAGTGAGCTCCAGTTATCCCATAGGATTTTCCTTTCCATAATCGAAACACTGGGAGAAAAAATATTCACCGGTATGTGGGTATGAAAATAGATGTTGATCCATCGACATGTTGATCTCATCCTTCATTTCCATGACCCAGTTTTTGAATTGAAATATCTCGAAGCTTAATTGTAGTATGTCCCATGCTTCTCCTATCGTCTTGTTGGTGACTCTCTTCACTTGTCCCTTTTGAAGTGCTCGGGTCTCCTAAATATTCACTCCAAATTCAACATCGATCTCTCTGAGTCATTGGAATATAACGTGGAAATCGATGATGTCATCAAGAGCATTGAGTTATGAGAGTTAGAGGTCTATCATCCTATGGCTTATGTTCTTACAATATTTTAGACACTCCTCCCATCTCTCCTGCATTTTCTATTGTGGTTCAACTACCAATTGTACCCAATATTATGTTTCTACCATGATACTGACTAAGATATCTTCTCCAAGCTTCTTGTTCATCCTTTCTTTCCCTATATTTAGTGTCACTAGATATAACCATACTTTCCCCTAATAACTCACTTACCTTGGATTCTCCTATGTCCGAGAAGGTTTCTTCCATGGTGATCATTATTGCACTGTCCAAAGAGGTTCTCCTCTTTTTTCCAGTTCTCTTCACAAATAATTGTCTCTTCCTATATAAGTAATGGTTTGAACATCGACTACTTCATCCACCGGCTCTGGGATTGGGTGATCCCCCCATGAGAGGGAATTTCCTAAACTTCCTAGTGTATGAAAATGATCAAGTATTGTTTATTTTCCTTTGTTGACTTCAGGCTTCTCATGACTAGTTCCTTTATATTTTTATTGAGTCATTTGAGAATTCGTAGAAGCTCTTATTGACCCCATATCTATCCCAATAGATGAATTTGCAATTTTCTATGTACCTGGGGAATTACCCATGATCTTTAATGTTTCATTTTTCGCTGGGATTGATGACCCTGGGGGTGGGGAATGTGTTGAAGGCTCCATAGTGATTTCCTCAAGTGATTTTTACCTTTTATCCTTGCATAGTATTTTCCTTCGTTGGTGTTACCTCCTGATGAATATTCAACACTTGGGTTTCCTTGATCCTTTCCTTTCGTTGGTGCATCGCTTCTCTCAATGGCAGCTTGATTACCATTCTCATTTTTATCTCCTAGTTCAATGCAACCTTTGAGATTGCTTCCTTCTTCACCCAGTGGTTGTGGTGTTCAGTTTTGGGTGTTGTGATCCCCTTCAACTGTATTCAAGTTCGTTTCCTTTCCTAAAAAATTTGGTCCTTTGGAAGTCGTGTCTAACACCTCTGTTACTTATTCATTTAAAATAGGCACTAACTTGTCTACCTCCTTGTTGTCACTATATATTGTGATAAAGTTAGAAATGACAAGGGATACTTGTCTTAGGAAATTCAAGAAAATTGTAGGCTCATTTCCTGGTCCTCCTATCAGTGTTCTCCATGAAGACTGTTATGGAACGTGTTCCTCCATTGAGGTGTTCTAAGGGGTTGTCTTCTCCTCTTCTCTTTCAATGGTGATTGGAGTTATTAACACAGATGCAACTTCTGACATTATGACAATTTCCATTTGCAATTTCATCATCCTTTCAACTTCGTCTAAGAGCCTTTGTGCCTCCGATCTTTCCACTATATGTTATATACCTTCTTGTTGATCTTGAACCATTGCTACTTCCCTACTTATTTCTCTAGGAAGTCTAATTATTCATTCCTAGACAGGGCCATGAACTTGACCAGGTCTGGTTTTTATTTCCTCTGTAAAACTTCATCCTAGTTTGCAACATTCTTTGTGAAGATTTCATCTTCAAAATGTTCATGTGGGTATGACCAATGAGACACCACTTGAATAACATGCTCAGATACCATCTCCCTAGGGTTTTTCTTCCTGTATCTCTCAGTGGTGAACCTATACTTTATCTAACTTTGAGATTATTGTCTAGACTGTGTAGTATCCTTCTCGAAATGGTAGCCCACATAAAACATGTAGGGAATAAATATTCTCATTTTATCCTTTACTAGAGATGCATTGACCTTATGCAGTATGGTTTGGTAGAAAATTTTGTCTAACACCAATTTTTCAGGCACATGGATTGGAAATAAGTATGGTTCTTCGATGGCTCCGAAAATTCTGATATATGTGTTTATTTCCTCTAAGTACCATTTCCCAATATTTGATACTACTTTCCTTGATGCTTCAGATACTATTTGTTAGTCTTTTTTAAAAATTAAAGAATATACTCGAGTTATGAAACCATCGTATATTAGATCAATTTATATTTTGTACATTTTCTCCCAAAGGATGCTAAAGAAAACATGTACAGGAACTTCAAAAATATGCTAGCTTAGGCTCAGAACATGGAAAACATTCCTAGCACATATCATATCCAAGAGATAAGATACCATGTAGAATGCAAGAGTTTCTCCAGGTTTTGGGCTTTGCACTTCCTCTATCCTGGTGTTCAATTGTTTCGAAATAATATCTCCCTTATTAAAAGTGCTTCTAGATGTACCAATTGTATGAGTTGGAAACATAGAGGCTTAAGAGAACCCGGAGCAATCATTTTCTCTGTATAAACGACATATCAAGGCCATTAGGAAAATGTAGGGTTCTCAGCAGTTCCATGTGTTGTACCACCCTAATGGCTGTTTAAAAAATTTCTTATCCTCCCTCCACCAGGATTCTAACAATTGACTGATATTATGGCATTCATAAAATTCCACAAGAAAATCCTTGTTCAACCTGACTTCAACATCCTTGAGTTTATAATACATGCTTACCTTTATCTAGAATAATACACCTATACATAATACATTATCCATATTTGTTATTCAACATGAATTTCTTTGCATCTACATGATGAATGATCCACTCCAAGAGATCAACACATGAAAAGACATGTGTCTTTGCCGCTACCATATACAATGAACATCGTTTGATTTTATGAAAGTCCTGATCATCTAATTCCCTCACCTTCGAGTCGTTGTGAGGTGTAAACTCTGGGAAATATTCATACTCGATTTTGTTGTATAAATATAGCTAGGAAGGAAGAATTACCTTGGATGTTGTAATATTATCTATGTGTTTGAAGAGCGGACATGGATTTGTTGGCTTATTTTGTGACATTCTGATCTTCGACTCTTCTCTGGGGGAAAAATCCATCTTCTTAGCAACTGAGATGGATGCCTCTATGATTTTCTTACTTCCTCATTTAGGGGTCTTTGGTTACCGATGAGTCACTGATTGTCTAGGTGGCATCGTTTCTGCAAAATGAAATAGTTTAACTTAGTATTCTCTAAATCACAAGAAATTTAGAGACAATTAGGATAAATACCTGCGTGCGATGATTTTTCTGAGTCGAATACCTACCAGTACAGAGCCTCACGATAAACACAACACAACTCAATTTGTAAATGGATTTGGATCAATTGTGAGTTGTTAAGAATAAACAAAGAAGTTATGTGCAAGTTATGAAATAATTCAAATATGTTCGAATAAATAAAAGTTAGCCTTTACATCCAAAATCATCACATTTTAGTACAGGGAATCCACTATATATTTTCATTAATTACACCCATCATCTGTGTAGGTTCTTGGAGTAAAATCTATGCACAAATCAATGGTGAGAAGAGATGTTGGAATCATTCATTAGGGATTTCAAACAATCGTCAATTGGCATGCATTTGAGATCGGGAATCATAAACTTGATCTATTTGAGGCTTTTGGGACCAGTTCCTATCTAAATTAGTTGATCCGATAGAGATGAGAACATGAATCTTTCACACATATGGTTGGTTCAGAATACCAACATGGAAGATATTGACCGGCAGGACACATAGGGATGTGCGCGAAACATATATATAAATACGGATGGTCCTGATAAATTCAGAGATCTTCAGAAAAACCAATCATATGACTCAAATTTTGTATTTATGAGTATAGACCAGGCCTCGATGAATTAGAGCACATACAATAAAGGATATGTTTTGTTTCCTTCTTGATCGAATGATGTCGATATCTATTAGCGTTCATGGCTAACCTCATTGTCAACATGTTCTCCTGTGTTCAACATTGGGTGTTGATTACTGATGTTAGTCGACATCGATGATTACCTCTTGGACTTAACAATGGGTGTTTTTTCAACTAACCTCACCAACGCTTGATGTTGATCGATGTTGACACTTTCACAAGAAAAATCCTCCCTCACACAACTGGTATCATAAATGACCGATGCCAAATGTTGATCAGTGTCGACATTCTCAAGACTATACCACATTGTTGACAAACACATTGAATTAAATGACACTCGACAATGATTGACATCGATGTTTCAGAGAAACAGTCGTTGGGTATCTGGGAACTTTACCTTTAGTAGTGATTTTTTTTAAGGTTTTATGGATTTATAGATATAATTCAAATCATACAGATAATGAAGAATATGGAACTTATGTACAATCAATGGAAACAAATGCAAATGATAAAAAGAAAATTGATACCAAAAAATTGAAATATTTTAAGGGTGTGTTCAATGCTCAACAAACCACATGTCGCTTAGTCATCTAGCTGATTTCTCCATTAAAAATCTTAAACACATATCCACTAGTCAAACTTCATCGATCCATATCTCCAGACTTGTCGGCATCAACAAATCGATGTACATATGCTTAATTTTCAGCTCCAGGTTTCCCTGAATACATCTTTGACATATGTCTAATGCTCTTTAACTCGAGATGTTGACATGTATCTTCTCAACACTCCCACTGCATAGGCAATGTCTAGTCAAGTCTAGACCATCACATACATTAGACTACGAACAACACTTGGATAGGGAACACATTCCATGTCCTCTATTTTTACATGTGCCTTTGGACATTGTTAAATAGTTAACCATTCTTCCATAGGAATTGACATCTTTAAAGGTTTGCAATCATACATGTTGAAACACTTGAATATTGTTTTAGTATATTTCCTCTGGTTCAACCAAATATCTCTAACTTCTTGATCTCTCTTAATCTCCATATCCACAATGAAGTTCTCTGCAATGATATCCTTCATGTAGAACTTGTAGGATAACTACTTCCTCACCTCCTTTATTGCATCCATGTTGTTTTTTTATCATAAACATGTCAAGAACATACAATGCTACATATATAAAATTCCAACTTTCTTTCTTGGAATACATACAATGATCGACTTTTCTTCTAACAAATCCCAAACTAACGATGTATGTGTCAAAATTTTGGTACCACATCCTTCGTGATTTCTTTATACCATAAAAGGGATCTTTTCAAATTGCACACTATCTCTTTAGTTTCCTTTACTACAAATCCTTCAGGTTGTTTCGTTTATGATTTATTCTTCCAGGTCCCCATGTAGTGTTAGAAAAACAGGACCACGGAGCAATAAAATAAAACAAATGCGGAAACAAAACACAGAAGATACACAATACAAGAGTGACACAGATTTACGTGGTTCACCCAGTGTGGGCTACGTCCACCAGAGAAATTTCTAGGTCCTTTCTTTATTATTATCTAGCAAAATGAAGGGATACAACCTATAGCAAAACCCGATGTAACTTCCTCTTCTTTCTCTCATAGTCTCCTCTCTCAGAATACAATACTCCCCAACATACATATCCGCAATACATTTCCCTCATAAAAGAGGGTTTCCTTCTAGGGAAACAAACCCTAACATAATCTCTATCATTAGATCTGTGACCTTATAATGAACGGTCCAGATTTACAATTAAATTACAATATACTTTTACAAGGCAATTTTTGCTTCGGGGGCTTTGCCCCTGAACCCCCGATGGGGGACCGCTTGCCCCCAGACCCCCCAGCCGGGGGGATAGCCCCCTCGGACCCCACAGAGGGGGTACCCCCTGTTTTCACTCCCCCACGTGGAAGAGTGTACATACTTCTGGGGTGTAAATACTTCATGGGGTATAAACACGGCTGAAAGTAAACGACCTCTAGATCAGGAAGATAATCAGGCTCCACAACCAACATGTAGGAACGTTGTCTTCACATCCATTTTCTCTATTTCAATATCAAATGTTACAGCCAAAGACATTAGTACTCTAATGAAAGTTAATTTTGTAATAGGGGAAAAAAATCTCACCAAAGTTGAATCCTTGGACTTGGGAATATCCTTTCACTACCATTCAAGATTTGAATTTCTCAAATTGAACTGCTGCACTCATCATTTTCTTGAATACCCACTTACTTCCAATGGAATTTATTCCACTAGGTAATTGGACTAAATCAAATGTCTCATTTTTGTGCAAGGATTCCATCTCTTTTATCATGTCATCCTTTTAGAGTATACCCTCCATCGAGTCGAATGCCTCCCTAACCAACTTGGGCACCTCGTCAGTGGTATTTAAGACAAATTTAGAATGGAAGTTGGGTGGACTATACCTTTCAACTGGTTTTCTCACTCATTCAGACCTCCTTACAATTGGCGTTGTTTGTTCCACCTCTTCATTTGTTTCAATCGACTCATCTGAATCATCTTCTTCATTCTTCAGTTCAAGCCTTACCTTGATTGGATTTTTCTTTGTTTTTTCACAACATTAGACACAAAATTCCATCCAACTTCTGTTAATACCACATCTCAACTTTACATTTTTCTCCTTGATGTAGGATCCAAGAGCTTATATTCTTTCAATCCTTATTTATATCCAATGAATATACACTTGACTACCTTCTTTTCCACCTTGCTCCTCTTTTCCTTGGGAACATGAACACATGGATCAAAACCAAATACTTTGATATGTAAATAAGAAGGATTATTTCCAAATCATACCTCATGTAGAGTCATGTCGGATAATGTCAATGAAGGAGACATATTCACCAAATAATTTGAAGTGTTGACTACTTCTACCCATAATTATTTTGTGAGACCAAACCATTGATCATGCTTTGTTTCTTGTCCATCAATGTTCTATTCATTCTTTTAGAAACTCCATTTTTTTGTGGGGAATATGGTTTGGTGTTTTGGTGTGCTATCCCACACTTATTTAAGAGCTTCTCAAAATCCTTCGCACAAAATTAATCACCATTGTCAATTCTCAACACCTTGATCTTCTTATCTTTATGGTTTTCCACTAGAAATTTAAACTCTTTGAATTTCTCAAAAAAAATTGATTTATTCCTTATGAAATATGTCCATGTATTCCTAGAAAAATAATCCATAAAGGATATATAATACAGGGATCCTCCAAGTGAATGGACTGTTACAAGACTAAACACATCACTATGAACTAGTTCTAATCCCATTTTCCCTTGTGGCTCCAGATGGGAACCTAACCTGTTTTTTTTCTATATATGCAACGTTCACAAACTAAAATTCTAAATCACATTCAGGAAAACCTTCAACTATGTTAGGCCCTAATATTGGCTCATTACCCATTAATTGGGACATATTATATTAGTAATGTTATTTTATTTATGTCGGCTTTAGGCCACTAGTTGTAATTATACCTCCTAGTCTCCTATATATACCAAGGAGACATTTTCATTTTGAATCATCTTGTAATTGAGCATTTAAGTGGGGTAAAAGGAGGTTTCCCCCTCGAAGAGGCTTATTATATGAAATTATCTCTTTTTCAAGGCGTTGAGTACTTTTTCTGAGGTTTTTCTATGCTATATTGGTATTTGGTTCTTAACATATGGTATCATAGCTCAAGGTCTTGGGGTTTCGTTGCTACATCTAAGACACCTTGACATTTTCACTGTAACTTTTTTCCTACAATGTGTCTAAAGAAACGGCTTGGAGGATATTTATAAGATGGATCAAGGTACGTTGGGTTCAAAATTAATCTCCTGAGGCCTTATACCTTCGGAGATACAGCCTGTACAAGATAGGGTTCTGGAATCATCTTGAAATGAGTCATTGCGGAATTTTCACCATAAATATTTTTTCGTAACGTTTCAAACCCTGAACTTTGGAGGATATTTATAGAAATTAGTAAGGTATCTTTGGTAAAATGTTCAGCTTCTGTTTCATCTTAAATTTGTAGATACACCCTGTGTAAGATAGGGTATCTGACTAGTCCTATTGACTAGTCTCAAGAAGGTGTTCCAGGTAAAACAATCATAACTTCTTCCTAGAGTATCCAAATTGAGTGGGACTAGTTTCATTGGATCGTGGACAGTTTGTACTATTTTGGGTGTGAGTTTCAGAATTTTATATGAATTATTTTGTGTGGGGCGCGCTATACAAGTGAGATCTCCTGGAAAGGAAAAAAATCGGCAAGTTGTGGGGAAGTTACCGTAAATTCCACTTGGCACATCCAATTTTGATCAGACCTGTGGCATTGTAGAGAAGAAATATCAGAGAACTACATAAAAATAAAGTTTCATACCCAGAAGGGCTGAAACTTGGGAGATACAATAGAAGAATTATTGTCTAGCAGAACCACCTCAAAATCAAGGTTCAAAAGTGATACTTGGCCAACATGCCACCAAAAAAAGGAACTTCTACACCATCTAAGCCTCCAGAAAATCCTACTTGGACTCTTTATGAATGTGAAGAAATGCATAGGGACATAAATGAACTACAAAAGAAGATGGATTCAATGGAAGCTAAGTTGGATACTAAGATGGATTCAATGGAAGCTAAGTTGGATTCTAAGATGGATGGTTTAAAAGGGGAGATCATGGAAGTATTGAAAAAATTCATAACAGAGAAGACACCTAAAAGTGAAAATGCATCCCATGAAATTCATGATGAGGACACAAGGAAGGTGAATCAAGCATGGAGAAACTCCAACTTTGGTTTGAAGACCAACCACATTCTTAAAATTGATATGAGGAAGTTTGATGGAAAGGACTCAATCACATGGATACTTCAGATGGAGCAATTCTTTGATGTCCATAATGTGCCACATACACAAAAGGTACGAATTGCTTCTTTATATTTAGAACCTAATCAATTTGTATGGTATCAATGGCTTTGTTCTCACAAATCACTCGTCACTTGGACAATTTTCACGGAAGAAATGATATCACACTATGAGGATACAAAGAGAAATACCTTCTTTATCCAATTGATAAATCTCAAGCAAAAGGGTTGATCTGAAAATGATAAAGGCTTGTATTCTTTAAAATATTTGCAAAATTTTATTTTAGTGTTCTTATGCAAAAATATCAATTTGCAAACAAAAATTTCATAGAAAATTACACATTCAAGATGCAATAATCACCAACAAATAAAGTGAATAGTAAACACATAACAAAAGAAATGATATAGGAGTTCACCCCTCTCTTGGGATACATCTCCTGGTCCAGCTTCTAATGGATCTTTTATATTATTTGCTCAAAGTGATAAAATATGTGATTTACAATGCTCAAAATTCCAAATAGATGGCTCCAATGGCTTCAGAACATCCAAAAACCCCTGGCTGGGCTTTTTTGGCACCTGATTTGGCCAAAAATTGAAGAAGATAGGCTTCCTGGAAGTTCCCCTTCAAACTTGTTGTCTCTGGATCGCCAAATTGCACCTTTGTGTGTCCAACCTAGCCTTTGTGCATTTTTCCGTGTTGAAACCTAGCACTGGGCACATAACCGCAACATGTGCACAACTGTAGAACAGTTAGGGAACCTAGCCCCCTAACCGCCAAGTCGTTGGGCATATGGACCATGTGACCACGCATAAAAGGGCTAAACTCCAATCAAATGGTCAAGCGACAAGTGTTGGCGCGTGGTTTAACTATTGAAAAAAAACTCCCATGCATTGTCGGTGCATGGTCATATGTATTGATAACAAAACCGCAGGCTAGGGCTAAGCCCTAACCCGACCCTCGCACCGAAATAAACTATAGTTCAAACTTAAATAAGTTTTAACACATATATATAATAAGAACTAATGCATGGGCTATTGGTATCCCATGCCATGTGAAGGCACTCCACCATGGTGGGAGGTCCGGGGTTCGACCAAAAATGGTGCCACGTGGCAGCCCATGTCTGGGCCATGTGGCACCTTTCCACTTGTCAAAAATGTGCCACATGTTGAGATATGATTGGACTTCACAACTGCCAACTGTCTGCCAACTCAGCCTTGCCACGTTATCATACAACCCTGCTACATCAGCAACTATATGGACTATACGGACTGTACAATCAACAAATTGTTTTTGCCTGTTTGGCAATTTGAACAGAATGCGATATCTCACTCATCTGACGTCTGTTTTAACCCGTTCGATTTGTGTTGGGTTTGTGACAACGAGGCCTACACACCTGTTCGATTTGAAGCGACTACGAGCACTTTGAATTTTGAGCAAAATTTGATCCCTTGGACCACACCTCCCCATTGGAAAAGTTTTGGACCTCCAAAAGTCTACTTTTAGTCTATCTGAAGATGAGGGTATATTTCCCTCACCTTCCCAAACTCAATCCACTTGGATTTTCTTGGATTTATGCCTTTAATACCAATTCGAAGATATTCCACATTTCCCTGTTTTGAAGTTCTCATTCTCCTGTTAAGGATTGTGTCTTCATGCAGTTCTGTAAGATGTTCTGGGGAGAAATCATCTATAGAAGGAATCTGAACATGTTCTCCTTGATAATCAATCAAAGGAGGCTCATACAATTTCAAATTCTCAACATTAACAACTGCATACATTTGCATATAAGGAGGTGAATCCAAACGGAAGGCATTGTTACTAATCTTCTCAAGAATCTTGAAAGGACCATATCTAATTGGTTTCAGTTTTTTACCTTCTCCTGTAAGCCTCTCCTTACTAATGTAAAGCCAAACTTCATTTCCAACTTGGAAACTGTGATCAACACGATGCTTGTCATGTCTTGTCTTGTACTTGGCTTGACTCTTTTCCAACTGTTCTTGTACCATTTGATGTATCGACTGAATTTGTTCAATGAACTTTTCTGTCCTATGAATGTCATATTGACCATCAATAGCAATATCCTTCCAAAAGATAAAATCTAAAGGAGATTTGGGCAAATAGCCAAAACATGCTTCAAATGGCGTTGTTTGAGTTGAAGAGTGCTTAGCTCAGTTGTAATCATGTTGAATGTAGTGTAAATGCTCATCCCAAAGTTTAGGATGCTTCCTACAATAACCACGAAGAAGATGCACCATTGTTCTATTGACCACTTATGTTTGACCATCGGTTTGTGGATGAAAATGTGTGCTCTTTTTCAGTTTGGTGTCCATGAGTGCCCATAAACTCGACCAAAAGTTCCCAATAAATCGAGAATCTCGATAAAAAAAAATGGATTTAGGAAATCGAAAATGTACCCAAACATGTTGAAATAAAATTTGTGTTGTTTTCTCAGCTGTAACCTGCTTCTTACAAGGCATCAAAATACACATTTTGCTAAATCGATCAAACTCAACATAAAGATAATCATTATTTTTTTTAGACGTAGGTAGACCTCCTACAAAGTCCATGGAAATGCTTTCCCAAGGATGAGAAGGAACCGGAAGTGAAGTATACAAACCCAACTTTTGATTTCTAGGTTTGCTTGTGGCACATAATGAACATCCTCTAACATATATTGAAACACTTTCATTCATTTTAGGCCAATAGCAGTACCTTTGTAAATTAGCCACCGTCTTGCCTACACCAAAGTGACCAACAATAAGACAAGAATGACCTTCTCTTATTATGTTGATTCTTTCACCCCGTGGAATACATAGCTTGCCAAGATGATACAAAAGATTATCATGCACATGGTAATCCAATTCCTCAACATGGTTAGAATGACACAAAGTTGCATATACTTCTTTAAAATAAACATCTAAAGCATATTGCTCAACATAGCTCTCATGCATGATAGGACTATGCTTAAGAATAACTGAAGAACTAATAATAGGCCTTGAAAGCATATCAACAACTTTGTTATAAATTCCCTTCTTATACCTTATGACCAAGTGGAATTGTTGTAGAAAACCCATCCATCTGAAGTGCCTTTCTTGTTGTAGCTTTGTTTGTGATTGTAAGTATTGCAGTGGTTGATGATCCGTGTGAATGATGGTTTCTTTCCCCAACAAATAATGTTTCCATTGTTTCACACTTTGCACCAATGCATACATCTCCTTATCATAAGTAGGATAGTTATTCACGACACCATTAAAAGTTTCAGAATGAAAACAAATGGGCTTACCATGTTGTAACAAGACTGCTCCCAATGCATAATTGCTTGCATCAGTTTGGATTTCAAAAGGTTGTCTCAAATTCGGAAGTGCAAGAACTGGGGCTGAACTGATTCTCTCCTTCAAAGTATCAAAATCCTTTTGTTGCTTGCCTCCCCATTGGAAAACTTGCTTGATACTTGTCATTACATGTAATGGAGCTGCAATTGAAGAAAAGTTAGAAATAAACTTTCTCCAATATTGGGCTGCTCCCAAAACACTTCTTAACCTTGTCACATTGTTGGGCTTGGGCCACTCCAATATGACTTTGACCTTGGAGGGATCAATTTTCAATTCTCCTCCACCAACAATATGCCCCAAGTAGATAAGTGAAGTTTTTCCAAACTCACATTTAGACATCTTCAAAAACAACT
>ML779385.1:475263-510123 GCA_009831015.1 Picea engelmannii
AGATGAGTCTTTTATACAAAAGCATCCAGAGTTACTCAAGCATTGTGGACAACACTTGTCTCAAGGGGAGGGGCATGTTAAGCCCTAATATTGGCTCATTACCCCTTAATTGGGGCATATTATATTAGTAATGTTATTTTATTCATGTCAGCTTTAGGCCATTAGTTGTAATTATACCTCCTAGTCTCCTATATATACCAAGGAGACATTTTCATTTTGAATCATCTTGTACTTTAACATTTAAGTGGGGTGAAAGGAGGTTTCCCCCTCGAAGAGGCTTATTATCTGAAATTATCTCTTTTTCAAGGCGTGGAGTACTTTTTCTGAGGTTTTTCTATGCTATATTGGTATTTGGTTCTTAACAAACCATATATTTTATGAATATATCGAGGTCCTTTTTCTCCAATGTGTCCCATCCTCTTATGCCATGACATGTTCGGGTCGAAATGGTGAGGAATTTTCAAGTCAGTTTGAATTGACTCAGATTGAGATGAGTCGAGTCGATTTGAAGTCGAGTTGACTTCAGGAAAAAAAATGTTGTTGCAACCAATCGAGTCAACATTCACTAACAACTTGTATAGGGTTCCAATATGAACTCCTTTGATTAATACCAATGCATCTCTGACCATTTTTCACATACCCTTCTAAGATAAGGTATGCACTCCTACATCACTCATCTTCTTGGAAAATATCACGTTTATTGTCAAGCCTGTAATATGTAACACACCTGGAATATTTCTACTCCTTCTATCCTATAGTATCAATAGGACTCTTCCCCATACAACAATTTTTGTTGTCAAGTTGTCTTCCAAGAATACATCTCCTCCTTCATATCTGTCGTATTCACAAAACCATTCTCTATGAGGTTTCATGTGAGAGGATGCTCTTGAGTCGATCAACCAAACATCTTGATTTGACTATGTCTTGGTCGATGCCAAAAAAATATCTCCTCCTTTATATGGAATAGTCTTTCTCTTAGCCGACTTCTTCTCATTGAATGTCATACTAACTTCCATTTCCTTTAAATTTTAGTCCTTTTTCTAATGCCCAACTTTACCACTTTGCCAACATATTCTTGTCGACTATGTTATCACTAAAAAATCGTCCACAACATTGTACACAATGGTTGAAGAAATACATCAATTCCATCAATAGTTAGTCCACCTATAGCACCAAAATCCATCAAAGGCACAAAAACTATACACTTGGTTCAAAAATTGAAGTGCGCAAATTCACCAAAGGGAGTGCATGCACAATGCACAAGCTAACACAACCCTTAGCGTGCATTGTGAACAAGATGTGCAACTATCTATGAGAAAATACACACACTACTCATGAATGACACATTTATGAATCTTGTCGGCCTCTCAACCACTTCTATTCTGACCCCCAACACGATTTGACACTCATATCTGAGCGAAATCTATCTTGGAGGTTGTGTAAGGGATAGAGAGTGCCTTAAAAGGCCCCTTGTTCACACTATGAACCAGTTCTATATTTCCATGAATGGGCACTATAAATATGTGCCACAAGTGTGCTAAAAAAAATAAGAACTTCAAGGTATTGTTATGCTACAATAATTCTTCTTTGAGAATCCTCTTTTATCTTTGAATCATTCAAGGACTATAGCAAGGTCTATTCCACTCACCTCTTGAGAGGATTGGAATTGTATTTCTTCACCACTGTCATTTTCCATTGTAATAAAAGAAGAGATCTCTATTAGGGAACTCAAGAGACCTCCCAAGAAGGAAGAGGGGATTCATAATTCCTTTCCTTTCTCTATGTTGTTTAGCCTATCAATATATTGATCCATCGGTAGCTATATATTGGTCATTTTTTTCTTTTTATGGTTCTAGTTCTTTCAAGCTTGTCTAACATTTATTTCTTAGTTGTTTTTAGTTTTTATTTCCTTGTTTCATGTGTATTTGGTTATCTAATCAACTCACAAACCTCTATCTTTTTTAGCTGACTTAACTAAGCATGAAAGTGTTTTGTTTTTTCTCAACCATGTGACAAAACCAACACAACATATTGGTGACCTTACTGGGGACCATCCACAATATCGTGACATTCGATTTATGTCAAGTGAGCCATCACACCCTGTACATGATATCCCTTCTATGTTCTTTCCCCTTGAGGACAATGACACTTACCCATTGACAGTTCCCCTTGTCATTGTTGGGCTCTAAAGATGTCCTAAAAACAACCTTAGTTTAACATTGATTTATCAACCCGAGGATTCGTCTCTTGTTTCAAGAATATCAACAAAGTCTATGCAGATAGCTCTTAGAGGTTAAAATTGTGTAGTTAAAGAAAATCTGAGTTTATCAACAATCAAGTTCCTCACACATTCATTAAACTTATGAAACTAAGAGCTTATTGAACATGATTGAAATCTGATCTATAATGTACTTAAAAGCATGAATTGAATCGCTGAATTGATCTAATTAAGAAACAAGAATTGAATCTATGGAAAAGCTTAATAAACTAATCTATTGACGACTATCTAATCTTCTAGAAAGAAATAACTGAGTACTGTAAATTGAGAAAAGAACAGTGAATGAAAGGAACAACAAATGCTAATTTAGCGGAAAGGAAAAACAATTGCTAATTGAGCGAAAAGGGATAGAAAATACTAAACTAAGTGAAAGGGACAACAAATGCTAATTTAGGCGAAAATGAACAACAAATATTAAACTAAGCGAAAGGGACATAAAATGCTAATTTAGGTGAAAAGGAACAAAGCGTGTGAAAATGAGAGGAACTGCCAAGCAATAAACTACAACAGAATGGAATATGGAACAACAATAGATAACATTCAAAATGAAGCATCTATCTTTTGCAAGCAAACAACATGAAAGTATTAACATTCTTATGCATTTATCTTAATTACTACAAAGGCAATTTAAACCATAAAACAAAAATCAAACTGATACAATTGCAGATTGAGACATTAACTCCTTCAGACTGGGCCCTCGATCCTCAGAAGTACTGCTACTAGAAACTCGGTATGTGAAAATGCTGAAAACATTCAAAGCCTTTATTAACTTCATAACTGATCCAACACTTACAAAAACTGTTTGTGTAGAGAAATTCTGAGTTCTGATTTCTTGGGTAGAATTCTTAGATGATCCTTTCCAGGATCCACTACCCTTTATATATTACAAAATATGGGTAAATTAATCTATCGTGAGGATCGAGAGATCCTCAGGATCACTATTACTATTTATGAAGTTTACAAAATAGAGAACCAATCTCTCTTGAAACTACTTTGCACCTAATATATTTAACCTCCAATAGATTACATATCTCCAAAATATCTTTAGCTATCATGGTTTCAAGAATATTTACCCATTCCTGTAACAAAATCGAACAATTCCAACCATATTTTAGAATTTATAAAATACAACTCAATAATATTTATGGAAGACATTTAATCATTTTCTATCCTATTTTATTCCTCAGTAACATAAAATTCAATCGATATTATATCATAAATCATGGGAATGAGGGGAATATTTGTACCTTTTCATAACCCAACATTACCCCCCAACTTACCTTCTTGCATGTCCTCATGCAAGATAATTTTTTACATGTAAAGAAGTGATGTTGTAAGGGGGGAAAGTAGGTTCATTAGGTGCCCTAAACCCATTCTTACATCTGAGTTCTCCAAAAGCAACGTCTTCCCTCTTTCTATTAATTTGATAATCTCTTTGGTAATCCTATGGATGAAACCAGATAATAGGGGGATTATATCTGCACCCAATCTAGGGAGGTCCTTCTTCCTGGATCATTCTGGCATATCTTTCTATTCTGAAGGTGGATGCAAAGAAATTCCTGAAACCGAAGGGTTCCCTAATATATACTTCATCTAGGGAGGCATCTCACCTTAACTTGGAGCCAACAAGAGCTTCGTCTGAGTTTCCTAAAATATGTCATGCCTGATCGTATAACCTGTTGGTGAATAGGACCTAAAGAGCCTCTCACCCCTTGCCTTTTCATGAATGTCCTATGTCGCATGATGGCTGGAAAATATTTTGGTGGTTCTCCTCTGATCAAGAGATCTAACCCCGTTTCTCTCTTTATGAAAGTTTTGTGGGATTTAGCCCACCTGACTTGATTTTTGGTGAAGGATAGGAATTCTTGAAGTTGTATTTATCCAATAAAATGACCAGGGTTATCTCTACTGTTGTATTCCAAAATGAAGTTATGGAAGTATAGCTTGCACATACAATATTGTACTATCTCTTCCTTCTCTCTAAAACATGACACAAATTCAGAGATAGTGGTGAATTTAATCGGTTTACCTGCTCAAATAGCTTTCAACCTCAACAATAGGTAGCGTTCTAATAAGAAAAAAGTATAATTAGTAGCAGGAGCTCTACAATCTATGGCATCAATGTAGACATCACAAATCTCTTTGATCTTCTCCAAAGCTTTTTCCAATTGACCTTGTATTTCTTTTTGTTCCCTTGAGCCTTAGTCAGCTCAGAATAAGTCTCATTTTCCATTTTTGACATGGTTTTAAGTTGTTTAACAACTCTTTGGTGCTCTGCCATGGTAACCATTTCATCTCTGGTTTGAGTCAAGGCTTGTTGGGATTGTACCAACTTTGCTTCTAGTCTATAAATGATGGCATTTTGATCCTGAAACTGATATGCCTCTTCAGTTTGACAGTATGCTTCTTTAATTGTTGGGAATACTACATGAGTTTATGCATTTGTGGTCTCCAGAGGAGTCAGAATCACTTCCTCGGGTTGAGCAGCTTCTCCTCCTAGAATTCTTGGTTAATCCTTTGTTTCATTTTCTTACAAAGGAATATCCTCTTCATTTTGAACAACTACCCTTTTTGTTGTTGTAATCGCAGTCTAAAGTTCCATTTCTATTATCTCTTCAAGGATATGCAACTCTGTCTGTGTTCCTACAGAACTTGTATGGACTTCCCTCCTAGGAAGAGGGTTCCTTCCCTGTGCTCTATGTATTTTGGTCTTCTTTATTTCATGGGCCTTGTAGGCTTGCTCTAGTTGTTTTCTTAATTATTTGATAATTTCCTTAAGCTTGCCAACTTTCTTCTTTAACACTTTAATCCTTTTAACCCTTCTTTTCAACAACTTGTTCTCCTGTTTTAACCTTCTGATTTTGCTGTGGCTTTTTCTTGATTTATGTTTTTGTGAGCTGTTAGGGTCTTCCTTACCCTGATCAGTCAATAGTTGTTATTTTGTTTCTTCTGCTTGCACTACCGAGCTATTTACCTTAGTATGAGGTTATTCTTTTGTTGTATCCTCTGGGAATGACATCTCAATGTCAAGGAAGTCTTCAACAGGGTCTGAAGAAGGAGTTGGAGGTTGGTGTTATTTTGTCCTGTTTGTGTCATTGTTAATTGAGGTCCCTAAACTCCCTAATACCTGAGCTATATCTACCTCATAGATTTTCAAAAAATGTTCTGTGAGGTGTCCCAATACTGGCTGACTATTTACTTGTGGGGTTTGTTCTATCCATTCAATTTCATGAACATATTCCTGTAAGGGATACTCTGTCTGCATTATGTCCTGGATTTCTTCAGGTTGTCTTTTCATTTCTTGAATTTCTTCAGGATGTTCCATCATTTCCTGAATTTCTTCAGGTTGTTTTGTGTGTCTGCTTCTTCTTATCCTCTCAATGGGGGTTTTAGGAGCAACACTTTCTCTTTTTCTCTTTCTCGTTGATGCCTCTGCTTGTGAGGTCTGAGTATTTTCTAATTGGATGTGATCTACCTCGGCTTTAGGTTGAGGAGGTGGAACTTCCATTTGGGTAGTGGCTTCCTCTTCATGTGCTATTTCAATTCCCTGGGTTGGGTCTTCATGATGTAATTAAGGTTGTTATAATTGTAGGGGCCTATTGGCCTCAATAATATCACCCATTTGAGTTTGAATCAGGGATTGATTTACTATCAGTTTTACCAACCCATGGTGGCTAATGATAGTAACGATATCTTTTTCCTTCTGTGTTCTTATAGCGACCTCATGTAACATAGCATTTAGAAAAAAAGGTAAATTGATCACTAACCGTTGTTTGAGCGCTTCTAGTAGTTTGAGGTGGCATGGTTAGATCACATAATACCTTCCGTCGCAGGTAATATACCTTTGTATGACACCTGTCAGTTCTTTTTAGGGTTCGCTGAGAGTGTTGGGGTTAAGCCCCTTTCCATTTTTATCCAATTCCTCTCCAGGGTCTACGAAATATTCTATAGCTTCTTTGAGAGTTGTATATCTTCTAGTCCATTGTATGCATGTGCTAGGAAGGCTTGTAACCTCTGCTATGATTTCTTGAGTGACTGGAATTTTTATATCTCGAACCATGGAGGTTTCTCCCTGCAATTTCTAGAGGAATTCGATCGTGATGTCTGTATCATATCCTTGCAACCGATTGAAGTACTCTGTCCACCCCAGGCGGTGTAAAATTTCTGGTGCATTATCTGTTACTCGTAGTAATGTTGGTTCCTATTGCACACTTCGGCCTCCCATATTTCTGTAAGCAGATGAGGGTGACTAACAATTCTTGTTGCAGCTTCACTCAACCAGGTTTTCAAACAACAGGAATAGAAAATTTAGAAAATCATTGTGAATATGTAAAAATGAGAATTTTTTCGTATTTACTGCACTTATTTAAATCTATCGGTAAATGTGTCGAGCATATGCCCCCCATAAATGGAAAGGTCGACCTTGAATGTAAAATGTACGAGTGTAATAATTGTAGGGAGTTCCTGCGAGGTGTGATTTGTATGCTGTCGTCGCCGCTGGAAAAGACAATCATTAATAACTTTTCAAAAATTACTTTTAACGGTATTTATGATAATCATCACTTTGTGTGGGAAATTTGAATTGTCATACCTATGTTAGAAACCCTTTGAGGAAAAAAATATTTCAAAAGATTTTAAATTTGTTCACGTGTTTAAAATTTTCCACATATCATAGCATTCTTACTTTCCCTTTTTATTGGATATATCCAGAATCATAGCCTCATTGTTCATAAAAATAAATCTAAGAACACATTAAAACTTAGCGCATTAAGGTAAAATTTTATACCACAGGCAGAGCCATTGCTGCCAGCAGGCATCCACAGCCTTGATAGGGTTTCCTTTTAACCCATAGATGAGCTTGTATCCTTCATAAATAGTTTGATATGTATTTTCCCAAGAAGATGATTATCCTGGTTTGGTAGCTAGGCAATGATAATGGCACTCACTAGATTGTAACCTAAGTGAACAAGTCGGCTCGTGGTGAGACCTCTTGTCCTTTGACAAAAAATCCAAAGGCCATTTCCTTGGTGTGGTATCCATAGTGGGAATGTCACCTATGTTATTATCTGATGATCATGGTAGGTTGGATGTTGATGAGACCCCCTATTCTTTATGGAAGAAGTTTATTACTTTGTTAAAAAAATTATTTTGATTTTGATTTTTTTTTCGTTTTTTTAAAGCACTATCAAGAGAGGCTAATCTACTCCTCAAGAGTGAGGGATGGCATGAGAAGTGTAAGAATTCCAAGTATGAATGTATTTAAGATTCCTTATTATGATAAGAAAACAATTATCATTTAAGTATATGTAGATATATAGGGGAAATAAACGAATTATGGTGGTTAATGAATTGTGAACAATTTTTAAGATGATTCAGAGAAATTAATCCAAAAATAGTTTACTAAGGTATGTTAAATGATTCACACCAAATGACAAATTAGAACTAGTGATGATGAAAAAGGAATTAGTGAAGGTCATACCCAAAGGAGTGACTGACATAAAAATGGCATGTTTTGAGAAAGGAACAATAATAAGAAATAATCGTGAAGGGAACAATAGTTGTTCCTTTTGAATGGACAACACTATTGAAAAAGGAACAATAGGCATTATAAGGGAACAAAAGTGTGATAGAAGGAACAACAATCATTATTTTGGATGGACGATATTACTTACGAAGGGAACAACGATCGTTCTTTTCAAAGGAGTGACAATGGTTTGCAAAGTAATCAACGATCATGCGAAGGTAACAACAGTTGTCGCTTTCAAAGGAACGACAATCGTTTCTTTTTAAATGAACAACAATGATGATGTTCAATTTTTTACCCATCTAATTAAAAACTCCCACGAACATTTTTGTTTTAGTGAATTTATAGTTTATTAGTCATCAAATAAATTCATTCAATTTCTATGGGTAAGTTTATGCAATAATCGAAGTATTGGATAGTCCATAAGCATGTTCGTTTTCTTGAAAAAACCAAGGTTTATATTTGTTGGGTTTTTGCAAAGTGAGACAAGAGGAAGGAACATAAAAGAGTGTTAATTATATTCATTACATATATCTTTTCTAGTTCATATTCTCCCATGTGTCTTTCCTAAAAATGAAAAAGACTAAAACCTCAATCAAATTTGTAAAGAAATCTATATACAATATGTACAGTGCTAAAAAATCTTCATTTATGGAGTTGTGGCTGTTGGGTTACCTTCTCAACCACCCAAGATCTGAACAGTAGGGTCCTTACTTACTTCTTGGCTGAAGGATTATTTTGAAGGCAGTTGATGATAGAGTCATAGTTGGTGTCCATTTACCAAAAAGGGAGAACCAGACCCGTCGATGGTAATTAAAGTGATAGATCCATTATCATGAACTTCATTAATTTCATATGGGCCCAGCCACCTCGTCTGTAATTTTCTTGGAAAATCCTGAAATCTGGAATCATAGAGAAGCACCCAATCACCTTTTTGAAAGGATTTCTTCTTGATATGTTTATCATGCTAGTTCACTCTCTTTTGTTGAATAACAACTGTGCGCTCTGAGGCAGACATGTGTGCTTCATCCAACTCATTGAGTTGTTGTAGGCATTGTTTATGTGCCTCTGTAATATCCAGTTCAATTTCCTGGGCCATCCTTAGAGTCTTGATCTCAAACTCAATTGGAAAGATAGGTTTTTTACCATAGATTAAATGATAAGGAGAGTAGCTAGTGGTGTTACACCATGTTGTGCAATAATCCCATAAGGAATTTGGAAGCTCAGTTGCCCAATTATGTCAGTTTGTTGAGATAGTTTTTGTCAAAATTGCCTCCAAGACTTTATTGGTGCTTTCTACTTGTCTATTTTCCTGTGGGTGGTATGGAGAAGTAACTATGTGTTTAATATGATAATTGTTCAGGGTGGTCGTGATTCTATGAGTTGTAAATTGTGACCCCCCGTCAGTGATTACTTCCTTGGGTAGTCCATAGCGTACAAATAATTTGAAAAGAAATTTAATGACTACTTCCTCTACTTCGTTTGGTAAGGCTTCTGCCTCTACCCATTTGGTCATGTAGTCCATTGCAACTAGAATATAGGCCTTCTAATTTGAATTTGGGTTGAAGGAGCCAATGAATTCTAGTGCCCATCTCTTGAAAGGTTCTGTGACTACTTGTGCTTTTAGGGTCATTTCATCATCCTGACCTGGTTTTCCCATCCGTTGACAACTGTTACAGGTCTGGACATATTTTTTCGCATCTCTGAATATTGAGGGCCAATAATAACCCATGTGTAAAATCTTATGTCTTGTCCTGCAATCTACAAAATTCCCACCACAGGGATCGTCATGTCCTGCCTTTAGTATGTCGTAGATTTTGTCATCTCAGACACATCTACGGACCTGGAGATCAACCCCTGTGTGAAAAAGATATCCACCAATCCAGATGAATCGTGTGCTACATTGGATAATCAATTTTCTTTCTCTTGATGATAGATGTGATGGTAGTTTCCCTACTACCAGATAATATTCCACATCAGCATACCAAGGTGTCTTAGTAGTGACAATGAACAGATTCTCATCCAGAAATTGGTCTTCAACCATCAAGGAATCATTTGTTTTGGGTATGCGAGACAGGAAGTCTTCCATAAGATTCTCTCTTCTGAGTCGATCTTTGATGGTGATGTTGAATTCCTACAATAATAATAACCACCAAGTAACACATCCATTAGTAATAGGTTTATTAGCTAAATGTTTAATAGAAGAATGATCAATATAGAGAATAACTGGATAGCATGTTATATAATGACGAAATTTATTGATGGCATGTATAACAACTAAAACATATTTTTCTGTTACTGTAAAATTAGATTCAGCGGGAGTGAGATTCTTGTTGATAAAATAAATAGCATAGTGTTTCTTGTGTTCTTCCTATCCAAGGAAAAAACCTATAGCGATATCGGATGCCTCTATGAATATGTGAAATGATATCTTCCAGTTTGGTCCTCTTAGCACCGGTGCTATCAAAATCATCCTTTTGAGTCCTGCGAATGCCACATCACACTTGTCAGTCCACTGAAATTCAACATTACAAGTCAAAGCATGTAAAGGTGCATCATTTCTTGCAAAATTTTCCATAAATCTATGATAGTATCCTGAAGCGCCAAGGAAACTGCGTACCTCAGTTTGTGTATGTGGTGTAGGTAGATTAAGGATTACCTCTATTTTTGCTGGGTCTTCCCTGATTCCATCTGCAGAAATATAATTCCCTAGTACCACAGCTTCAGTCATCATCATGCGACATTTTTCATGGATTAAACACAACCTGGTAGCAATGCACCGTTCTAGTACCTTCTCCATATTGTCCAGAGCTTGATCAAAGTCGTCACCATAAGGTGTGAAATCATCCATGTAAAATTCAAGTCCTTCACTAATCAGATCGTTGAATATGCTAAGAATGGCCCTTTGGAATGTGGTTGGAGCATTACATAGTCCAAAGGGAAATACTCTATATGAAAAGGTACCCCAGGGACATGTAAATGTGGTTTTATCTTGATCTTCCGGGGCAATTTGGATATGATTGTAGCCACTAAAACCATCTAG
This sequence comes from Picea engelmannii, assembly GCA_009831015.1. NCBI lineage: Eukaryota > Viridiplantae > Streptophyta > Pinopsida > Pinales > Pinaceae > Picea > Picea engelmannii. Next base: position 486,109 of record ML779385.1, read on the forward strand.
GAAAGAGAAGAATTTCTTCCCTACCAAAGTATCCAGAGCCTGATCAATGAAAGGTATGGGGAAGAGATCCTTCTGAGTGGATTTGTTAAGTTCCTTGTTGTCTACACAAATTCTTCATTTCCCATTCTTCTTGGGGATGATAACTAGTGGGGAAACCCACCGACTATCCGAGATAGGATATATAAACTCTATGTCTAACATCTTTTGTAATTCCTCTTTAACAATGTCCTTGAGGTGGGGATTCAATCTTCTTTAGGGTTTTCAGATAGGTTGGGCATCTTTATCAATGTAAATATGGTGTGTGAAGAGTTGAGGATCAATACCTTTCATGTCAGAATACTCCTAGGAAAAAACTTGTTGATATTTGGAAAGGATTTGAATTAGTTTTTGTTGTTTTTGATCATCTAAATTGGCATTAATGTTCATAGACCTCCCTGGTGAAATTTCAACTATTTTTTTGTTATGAACAAAGGTATTCATTATTTGTTCTTCCATTAAATCTTCCAACGAGTCTCCCTGCGCTTCACTATCTAGAACAAATTTGATCATTTGGCATGTTGGGTTACTTACAGTGGTGGGGATGTTAATGAAACCACTGATCACGTCATCCTCTAATTGGTTCTTGAGTCTGAGAGCTTCTTCCAACGTAAGATGGGATCATAGATCCTTTTCTGGATATCTTGGTGGTGGCAGCTGTAGATGTATGATAGTTGGGCTTGGCTTGGCTAGAGGATATAGGATGAGGTTCTTTGTAACACCTCCTGTATAAATTGTCATATTAGATGTACGACATCTTATGTACGCATATGTTGTTGTGAGCCATGGTCTTCCCAATACTAATGGATGCCCTTCAAGTCCACTTCTTGGGTTGATGATGAGGAAATCCACTGGATATTCCCAAGAGTCGATTGAAATTGCTATATCATGTAATGTGCTAACCGATTTAACCACTGATCGATCAACCAATTGTAACATAATTTGGGTAGGTTCGAGGGAGTCGAAACCCAGGGTGTTGCAAGTTTACATGGTTAGGATGTTGATGGATGCTCCCAAATGTACTAGTGTATTTGGAAAAGAACATCCTTGGATCTGAACTGTTACTATGGGGTTCCTTGGGTTTGCATATTTGACTGGTTCTTGTCTCCCTAAAATGAGATCAGACAAGGATCATGCCACATGAACAATTTATGATGAATGTTTGACTTTCCTAATAGGCTTCCTCCCACATAATTCCTTGATTTTCTTTGCATAAATTGGGATGTCTTGCAGAGCCTACAGGAGTGGGATTTGAACATATAAATTCTTGAGTTCCCCTACAATGTTGAAGTTAGGATACACAACCATTTTTTCTATCATCAACCTTTCAGGGAACGGGTGAGGAGGAGTTTCATCCTTATCAGGATCCTGTGGTTTGACTGTGTTTCCTCCTTGCTCTGTTTCTTCTGTTATGACCACATTCGAGGGTGTTATTGTTGGTTGTATGTTATTTTCATTCTCCTGTTCTTGGGAAACGTTTCTTTATTCAGGAGAAATTATGTGTCCCGAACTAAAATGGAGTTTGTTGCACCCTACCGACTTGATTTCCCCTTCCACATTCTCCATAATCTAGATGAGATGGGTTGTTCTATTATTAGGATTTGGGTGGGGTTGGGATGGTAATTGAGGGCGCAATGGTAATTGAGTGGAGCTTGCAAAGTGGGTTGGGTGTGAGGGTCCATACCCATGGGTTGATTGGTTATTCCCATGGGCCGCTGCCAATTCTGGTTCCAATTTGGGTTTTGGGTAGCTGTGTTGGACCACTATGAAGGATAGGGGTTGGTGTTTGAGTTTTTCCAGAATGAGGTAGGGTATTGTGAGTTAGTCCAGGTGGAATTTGCTAGTTGATTCTTCCAAATGGGACTTGCATATGGTTGGTTTGTCCAAGTGGGATTTTCAGCTGGATATTGTTGGGACTGCTAGGTGGGGTTAGAAACTTGTTGACCCTACCATGTGTTTCCAAATATTTCTACTGATTATACTGCCCAGAAAAGAAAGAAGGATCTTGTACTGTACTTGGAGGATGGGCTTGCCATTGGTGACACTAAGACATCAAATATAATGGTTTTGTTTCCTCTTTCACTTCTCTGAAGACAACTTTTAATCCTGGGAGTGATGGGCATTGATCTGTTGTGTTTTATTTAGCACAGATAGAACACACCCGAACCACATCCAACAGACATTCCCTTGGACCATGTTTTTTTCTGCATCTGTGGAGAAATATGGCCAAAGTCTATTCTACTTTTGCTTGCTTCTTTTTGGCCTGAAATACATCCAATTGTGTAGTCAAAGTGCTCATAATGCCACTTTTGAAATTTTCTAAGAGATTGTCGACTTCTTCTCGGGTGACTCCTCCGCTGGTAATATTTCTATTTCTAGTGAGGGGAGTCTGCATCCCTAACCTGGTCCGTGTACTTCCACGTGAGCACCTGATGCACAAATGAATGATGTTATCATAAGTTTCTCGATAGATATCACCCTTCCCCATTAAATTTAATGTTTCTACCCATTCATATTTCATTCCCTTTATCAAAGTGGCTTTAAGAACCTCAACGAGTAATGTACCATAAGGGGATATTTGCAGATTGTATTGGAACCTTTCAGCATATTCTTCTAATGTCTCTTTTTCTTTTTCAGTCATTTGAAAGATTTCATCTTTTAGATCCCTGGTTCTACAATAATCTTTATATTTTTTCAAGAAGGCATGTTTCATCTGATCCCATGAATTTATAGTTCTGCCTCCCAGTCCCATAAACCAATGCAGAGTTTCCCCATTCAATGTGGAAGGGAAAAACTTTATTTTTTGGGTTTTATAGGTGTAATCATATCCCCTACATAGGACATCATATTCGAATAAGAATGCATCTGGGTCTTCTGAAATCAATCCATGAAAGGTTTGTAGATTCTGCAAGGGAATTGCTTTCATGGGGGCATTGGCAACTGGATCAACTATCAGATATTCCAAAGTGGAGGTCTGGGGTCATTGTTGATTTGGTTGTGCCATTTGGTCGAATATATGCCAATAATATTCGGTAATTTCTTTGCCTGGGTGTTCTTTTGATTGATTACTTGATCCCCTAAGGGATTTGATTGAGCCACCTCTATCTGGGATTTCAGGTATGCCTTCTCTTTTCACAGGAGATTCAGGATCAGGTGGAGGCGATGGGTGTTCCTTAGCAACCCATCTGTTTCCCCCTTCTCATTCCTCCAGATTACAAGAATTTCCCTCTTCTAAAGGGCTGAGAGCTGGAAGATCTGTAATTTGAAAATTTTTCTCAGTCCCTCCAGTTTTGTTGTGAACCTCAACATGGGATATATTTGGTGAAACTGTTGCCTGAGGGATTCGGGTGGAGCCTATCCTGGGTCCAACCAAATATTTAGATTCACCTTTTTGGATGATGTCATCCATGAAAGTGTTTCTCCCAGGGAGCACTGAGCCCTGGGCTTTGGTAGTTTTTGGTGGGGGTTTTGGTTTTTTGGGTTCTTTCTTTTTAGTCATACACACTTCACACAAAGAAAATTCTAAAGACCTATACAACCTCTATATATCATTTGGAGGTAGGCGCTGGGCATAAGCAATTTACTTATTGCCTGCGTAGGTTCTTGCCTTCTGTCTTCAATACCTCATCCTCCAGAGACATAACCTATGCTACCTTTGACACTCTCCCTGGAAATGACACCAAAATGTTGGGCTCTAAAGATGTCCTAAGAACAACCTTACTTTTAAAATTAATTTATCAACCCAAGGATTCATCTCTTATTTCAAGAATATCAACAAAGTCTATGTAGATAGCTCGTAGAGGTTAAAATCGCGTAGTTAAAGAAAATATGAGTTTATCAACAATCAAGTTCCTCACACATTCATTAAACTTCTGAAACTAAGAGATTACTGAAAAGGATTTAAATCTGATCTATAACATACTTAAAAGCATGAATTGAATTGTTGAATTGATCTAATTAAGAAACATGGATTGAATCTATGGAAAAGCTTAATAAATTGTTCTATTGATGACTATCTAATCTGCTAGAAAGAAATAACTGAGCACTGTGAATTGAGAAAATAACAGTAAATGAAAGGAACAACAAATGATAATTTAGCGGAAAGGAACAACAATTGCTAATTGAGCAAAAAGGGACATAAAATACCAAACTAAGCGAAAGGGACAACAAATGCTAATTTAGGCGAAAAGAAACACCAAATACTAAACTAAGTGAAAGGGACAACAAATGCTAATTTAAGAGAAAAGGAACAATGCCTGTGAAAATGAGAGGAACTGTCAAGCAATAAACTAGAATAGAATGGAATCTGGAACAACAATCGATAACATTCAAAATGAAGCATCTATATTTTGCAAGAAAACAACATGAAAGTATTAACACACTTATGCATTTATCTTAATTACTGCAAAGGATATTTAAACCATAAACCATAAATCAAACTGATTCAATTATAGATTGAGATAGTAACTCCTTCAAACTGGTCCCTCGGTCCTCAGAAGTACTACTGCTAGAAGCTCAGTATGCGAAAATGATGAAAACGTTCAAAGCCTTTATTAATTCCATAATTGATCCAACATTTACAAAAACTGTTTGTGCAGAGCAATTCTGATTTCTGAATGCTTGGAAAAAATTCTTATATGATCCTTTCCAGGATCCACTACCCTTTATATATTACAAAATATGGGTAAATTAAGCTATCTTGAGGATCGAGAGATCCTCAGGATCGCTATTATTATTTATGAAGTTTACAAAATAGAGAACCAATCTCTCTTTAAACTGCTTTACGCCTAATATATTTAACCTCCAATAGATTAGCTATCTCCAAAATCTGTTTATCTATCTTGGGTTGAACAATATTTACCCATTCCTATAACAAAATCAAACATTTCCAACCATATTTTAGACTTTATAAAATACAACTCAATAATATTTCTAGAAGACATTTTAATAATTTTCTATCCTATTTTATTCCTATGTAATAGAGAATTCAGTTGATATTATATCATAAATCATGGGAATGAGGGGAATATTTGTACCTTTTCATAACCCAATAGTCATCTCACAGGATCCCCTGTATTCTCGTATTTTCCACTGTGATGAAGATATCTTGGAAAAACTGACTACCCCTAATTTCCCTTAGCATGTGATCCATCATGGAGCACTTTTCCTCTCACAAGAGCTATTTCACCCTCCTGTTAAAGTCTCCATGTGCGCGATAGAAACCAAGGATTTTATTCATCCAGGGCACATTGACTAGTTCAAAGAACCCTTGTATGACACTTCGTAAATCCCCTAGCTAAAATCCATCAAAAGCACACAATGTGGGGCAATAGGACCACTAACCTTTCTCTCGTCGCTCCCATATCATTAGCCTCATGCTCCTGTAATATCAAAATCTCTTCACAACTATATCGTCATATCAACAATAGTGTCAGGTACAAATGAGGTGGCATTGTGGGCCCACCATCCATATATATCCCATTTTTCCTAACTTCCACACTCTGTTACAGGAACCCAACACCTTCATTTTCTGATCCTTTCTCAACCACGAGATCTTGATCCAACCATCTACACATTCACATTCCCTAGGTTATCATCTGCACTTGTCCCTGGAGGAGAATTTTTATCACGCTGTGTTTAGGTATGCATGCTCACTTTCAGTTTTATCAAATAATTGTTATATGTTCTTTATCATGATATATTGTTCACGTCGGTTATTTGGTTTTCATGTGTGCAGGTAATTTTTTAGCAAGATGACATCCCCTTCAGGTATATGTATGACACTGGCATGTAGTTACTCCCTCTATTAATAATTTCATATCCCAGTCCCACCCTCTAATATTTACCTTTAGGGTCCCTACATTCGGCTCTGCGGTATCTTTACCTCTACCATATTTTGGTACTTTCATCCAATAGAAATCTCCCCCACATGAGTTGTCCTATTCATAGTTCCCCTTGGAAAATTGACACTCATGCTGATTTCACCCCCCTAGGCTTGGGAGTCCCGATAGTATTTTTCATTTTTGAGAATGAACCCCATACTTCTTCTCGTCATATTTCTAACCTTCCCAATGGACTTCCAGGTCATATCTTCTTGGTTCTATTGACTTCCTCTACGTAGTTGCAGTAGCCCTTCATCTCATCCAACATCAGTTTTACCATTTGTAGATTTTCCTCCATCCACTTACCCAATATAGAAAGCCACCCATGGGGCCCCCAGCCTCCACCAGTTATCTTTTACAAACTTGTTCCCTAAATAGGCCAAGTCATCTTTCACTGGGGCACCCACTTCTATATCTATATACTCAACCCAACTTATTATTTATTTCTTTGGTAATTGCATAAATCCTTTGTTTCTAGCATATACACAGATTTTTAGTCGTCATCCTCGATGGCCTTCGTTTACCTGGAAAACCAACCCATGTCTCCCTTGGTTGGGGCATCTACCTTTTTTTTCATATTGACATTGTTAAAAAACCCCAAGTATCCCAAATCCATGTACCCATGATATCTGAGTTTTCCCAATTTATTATCCTCTGGCACAATTTAACCCCATATCTAGTCATCCCCATGAAGCTAGATACAGTTTTACGGATTCTTCTAATCATCCCTCAACACCCCAACCAAATTCAAGGTCGAGTCCCAAAACATCTTAACTTCATTCATGTTACTCTTTAGTACCTGATATCATCTATTACTTAGTGGATTTAAAGATTCCCTTAGCTTCTTGGCATTCTGTCTCAATTCATGTCGACATCAACATAGTTTCCAGAAGGGAGGCAATATCTTGACTCTTATTACCTTTTCAATGAGGATTCTTGAATGACACAGAGAGAATCATCATTGTTTTTTGATTTCGTTGATGCCCATGAAATTTGACTTCAACAAAATCTCAAGTTAAGGTTTCTTTTACTATGCGACCATTTTATTTGTTTCATACCAGCCGAAGACCTTTGAAGTTGATAGGCCATCAATGCCTACGAGTCATTGAAAATTATTCCAGTCCTCCTTGACTCCCTTCAGAGCCCGTTCACCATTAAGAACCGTCATCTGTCGTTATCAACCACCCCTGAGGGAGCTACAGTTATCTACATCAACAACCATCATCAGTTACAATCCCACATTTTGGTTTCATGACACGAGCATGGGGCATGTCGACCTCGTTTGTATACATATTTTATTTTTTCTTCTAGAGACAGGTTCGGTTCCCACAATTTTCCCTCTCCCTCTGGTGGATCTCTCTTGCAGTTCCTCTCTTCACTCTTCCTTACAATGGAAATCTCAGCAAAAGAAACATTGATATATTTTGGCTATACGTATTCTCCTAACCTCACACATCAGGGGGAATCTATTATCACTGAAAAATCATCTGTAACATTGCACACAATAGTTAAAGAAAGACATCAATTCCAACAATAATTAGTCCACCTACACCACCAAAATCCATCAAAAGGCACAAAAGCTATACACTTGGTTCAAATATTGAAGTGCGGAAATTCAAAAACGGGAGCATGCACACAGTGCGCAGAATGCAGAGGATAACACAACCCTTAGTGCGCATTGTGTGCATGATGCACAACTATCTACGAGAAAAGTTGTACACTCCTCATGAACGACCCATTTATGAATCTTGTCGGCCTCTCAACCACTTCTAGTTCGACCCCCAACACGATTTGACACTCGGATATGAGAGAAATCTAGCTTCGAGGCTAGTCAAGGGATAGAGAGTTCCCTAAAAGGCTCCTTGTTCACACTATGAACCAGTTGTATATTGCCATGAATGGACACTATAAATATGTTCCATGGGTGTGCTAAAACAAATAATAACTTCAAGGTATTGTTATGCTAGAAGAATTCTTCTTTGAGAATCCTCTTTTCTCTTTGAATCATTCAATAACTATAGCAAGGGCCATTCCACTCACCTCTTGAGAGGATTGGCATTGTATTTCTTCACCATTGTCATTTTCCATTGTAAGAAGAGAAAATATCTCTATTAGGGAAATCAAGATCCCTCCCAAGGAGGAAGAGGGGATTCATAAGTCCCTGCCATTATCTATGGTTTTTATCCTATCAATATATTGATCTATTGGTATCTATATATAGGTCAGTTTTTTCTTTTCATGGTTTTAGTTCTTTCAAGCTTCTCTAATATTTATTTCTTAGTTTTTTTTAGTTTTTATTTCCTTGTTTCATGTGTATTTGGTGATCTAATCAAATCACAAACGTCTATCTTGTTTAGCTGAATTAACTAAGCATGCAAGTGTTGTGTTTTTTCTCACCCATGTGACAAAACCAACACAACAGACTTAACCACGGATTTAGATATACCCTTCAAATTATACTTTCTACTAGACAATTTTCCTTTATCTTTGTCAATCGGTAGACCCCTCACCATTAAATCATCTTTGGTTGATCCTTCCATGTTATTTCATCTCATTTATTTTGAAAATAGATATTCAACCATTTTTTCTAACACTAATGTTGTTGAATTACTCCCTATAGCCATGATTAAGCTATATGAGGAGTCTAGAAAATAACATAACATGCTAATCCATTTCTCCTCATTTATTTTGATATATATAGATCATAACTAACTTATTATAGGATTGAATGGATTCAAATGCTTAGTTACTGAACTACCATCACTCATCCTTAGAATATATAGTTTTTTTATAAGGAATAACATATCTACCAAGGATTTCGACCGATACAAGCTCCCCAAATTGCCCCACAGTGTTTTGGCTGAGTCTTCACCTGAGACATTCAACAACACCAAATCTGCAAGGAAAATTCAAATAATACTCCTTTCCCTTCTCTCTAGTTGCAACTCGCAATAAAAGTCTAATTTTTTTTTGGATCAATGAATCATTCATTTCTTTGAAATTATGACATTGAGTTACAACTAGGGTATCCCCTCTCTTGTGACTCCATTGCTTAGAAAATGTTTTATTCAACAATATTTGGAACTAGGGTTTTGCTGAGTAAGAAATAATGCAATTTTTTTTCCAGGGTTCAATTTTTGAAAACACTTCATCAAGTGATTGTGGGTAGCGTTCTCAAGTAGGACTTGGAGAAACAAACTTGAAGGATCTTATAGAACTCAATTATTATGCTCAGTTTAGATTTTATGCCCCTGAAATAAATTCTCATTGTGTCCTTGAATGAATTCATTAAGTGTGTTGTAAATGACCATAAAAATCTATCTGGGACTCAAAACAATGAACCATTGATTACGTTAGACCCCTATCATTTTATTACATCTAGGGTAATCCATCTCATATGAATCTATTTCCTAGAATTATTTTTATTTAAAAATCTATGGAACTAGGCTTTTGCGTAGTAAGAGATAATGCAATTTTTACACTAGGGGTCAATTTTGTAAAACCCTTGCTCAAATGAATGTGGGTAGAGTTATAATTTCATCCTTGGACAAACAAACTTGTAGGTTCTTATGAAACTTAATTTTGTTGATCGACTTGGATTTCATGCATCTAGACCAAATTTGCAATGTGGTCGCTAATGGAATTAGTAATCAAGTTACAAATCGACATAAATATCTAACCAAGTTTCAGGTCAATGAACTGTCAATTATGTTGGTATCCTAAAATTGGATTATATCTATTAGAACTCCACTTCTATGATTCCATGCCCAAAATTGTGTTTATTTAAAAATATTTAGAACTAGCGTTATTACATAGGCCTTTTACAAACACACTTGCATGATATTATGGAACTCAATTCTTCTACAGGGTTTGCATTTTTTTCCTCCAGACCAAATTCTCAATGTGTCCTTGAATTCCTCGAAGAAATGATTTTCAAATCATCATAAAACTCTATAAAGGACTCAAATAAATGAATTTTCATTTGAAATGGACTCATGAAATTTTATTATAGATAGATACACTCCTCTTCTATCAATTGTTACGAGGAAAATCTATCTATGGCATGTGGTAAACCACAAAATATGGAATGACATGCATAAATCAACTCTAATCCCAAATATTCTATATAAATGAAATGTTAACAAGACAAGGCCAAGAGCCTACCTCATCCAGACGTTTGATTAAGACCACCGTTGAACATGCAACTCAAATATTTATACCTGCAACTTGTCCTCAACAACCAATATACACAAGCATATGGCAACAACATATAGTGTTAACATATAGATTAACATAATCCATTAACATACATGACAAATATGCCCATGGAATAATAATTCAATTATTTGCAATATATCAATTGGACAAGAAAAGAGTATTTCTATTAAAATGATCAACAAAGGTATATAGGTGACAAACTTCTGTAACAACACATATCAAAACCGAGAAACTAAGTCCCTTCAGCTGGGCCTCCACCAACTCCATCCTCCACCAAAGGAAAGATCATATAAAGGATAAAATGTGATTATCCATCACAAAGACGAAAGATCTTGGGGGTTGAACAAGGGGTTCATACTTTCAAGGATAAAGGGATGCATACTCAATATGAAGTGAAATTTCTCCAGAGTTTCTTTGCTCTCCAAGTTGAATTCTCTTTTTTCCAAGGCTTGGATATGGCTCAATTTATATCCTTCAAGTGGAACTGAAGGGCCGAGTTGGATCATTTCCAGTATATGGAAGGTCAAGGATCATGGATCAGATCATGACATGGCATCGAAACTCGACATAATTTTTAATTTTTAGCACCAAACCCGATGTACACGGGATGTAGTGGAGAAACCTGCATATACGCTTTATATATAACTAATAGGGAACGCATATGTGGAAAAATGTGTGTTTTTGGATCTGGAAGGTACAAAAGGGGACTTCAGATCTGCATAGGGAAATGGAAAGGCCATCCAAGCAAGTTTCATGGAGTGAGGAACAAATTGTTGTAATAGATGCCCCCTAATGTGTGAGGTCAGAGGAGTATCTGTGATGGTCGAAATACATTAGAATTCCCAGAAATGGAGTAATGGAGACTCATCTGGAAGTGCTAGTTACTCATGAGAATATTACAATCCATAATTACTTTGTACACATGGCTTCCTATATGATTTACACTATAGATCCATGTGGAAATATACAAAATAGTTGTTCATGGCGATGAATAGGAAATACAAAGCCGACATATTCCATAGTTTCTCATAGTCACGAAAAAGGCACAATGGAATCCAGTCTCAAAATCAATCTGAAGATATTTGTATATAATGGACTACAATTTGATCTCCTGTGATCACTGAAATCATATAGGTACTGGTATAATGAAATATAGAAATATATTAGGAAAGTTGCTACTCTAAGTTGGAGGTCTTCTACATTATCCTCCAAAGGTGAAATTCTACAACATGTGAAAGAGGAGTTGAGTTTGAACACAATGAGACTTTGTTTGATTACCAATCATTAAGGTATACTATTAACAAACATGAGACAACCTACCGATAATTAAAGTATGTATCAAGGCACCAAGTACATTCTACACTTGTGAATAGGGGTGTTGAGGTCGAACACTTGAAGAATACATCAATCAGGAGACATTGATGTATTCCCAATTTTCGATGGTGCGAAAACCTCCCACTGATGAATGCAAGCCTCTAGGTACTCATAGGAATATAGGCCTCATTTCCAAAATATATGAGCTGAAGTCGATGGAAAGAGACCCGCTGAAAGGAGAGAATTAGGGAATCTCTCATCAGTCAGCATGATGTACAAAGAAATAGATTGAAGATTAGGAGGATCTCAAACAAATAGTATTTTTACGAACCAATGACCCTATGCGTCTCTCACATGCACTAGATGCAAGTATTGCACAAAAGAGACCCTTTGAGTAACATCCAATAAGAAAAATTTCAGATAAAGGAGAGGAAACCACCAATAAGGATAATGGAATCCATGACACTACATGAATCCCAATGTGTGAATATATTTCTTAACATTGAACACAAGGGAAAACCCCTAGTCAACGACCAATGAGGAGATGTGAACTATTGGGTTCAAGGTTACCTACCCATAATGAAAGTAGGACCAGGGTGCATGGTAGGACTACAACTTCATGTGACTTTGAGATATACTGAGGGTATGGCCGACATGAAAAGTCAAGAATTATGAGAAATGGATGACACAAGCTTATAGATATCCTTTGAACAAGAGCATGAGACATATGGATAACTCAGGAAGCATAGACTTGGCGATAAAACTTCATGATGCAGGAGGCATAGAAAAACTCTCCATAGGGACTGGAAGAATAACCAGTCGAAGAAGTAAACTCTAAGTAACGATCTCAACTTTCTAAATTCATGCTAACCCCAAACATTGTATAACAATGGACTCAAAATATTTTTCTTTGTTCAAAGGTGACATGACAAATGTCGATATGAGATAATATTCTTTTCTCACCCCCTTTTTTTTTTCATAGGCAAAGAAATGCTATGATACACGCGAAGAAACGAGTGTCATGAGTAAGTAACTAGCTCCAAACAATGGAACATGCCTATGATGAATGGAAGGAAGTGCATGCGGGGCATGGACACTCAGGGGGATGTTTCCTCTTAGGGTATAGGGTGTCAAGCTGCAATGGATATAAAAAAGGATTTGCTTGGCTAGTGATGCAAATTGTTGATATAAGAGTCATATAACGAGAAAGAGGGAACTGAAAATAGGCTCAATACTACAAGAAGGATGATGGAATGTGATTATAGCTTAGCTCCAAAGAATTTCCTTTTTCATAGATTTAGTCCCCTAGGCCCGAAAAAGTATAAAATAATACCCAGGAGAACTCTTCTAGCCAATGTTGACTAGAGTATTTATTTTTTCTTAAGTAGTCTACTTGGTCCGAAAAAGGGTTAAACTTACACCAAATAGAATTCCTTTCAAAACCATTTAATGAGTGTGAAAGAGGAAATTTCACTTGAAAATATTTTTATTTTTAGAGAGTCGAAAAAGAGATTAACTAAGACTCGGGGGGAGTCCCATAAATAAAGTTCATAATACTTCTGAGTAAGAATATGGGGTTCGAACGAAAAGTCATATTCAAAATATAAGGAACTCACGGTCCTATGGAATAACTTATGCATGGGCACCAAATAGAACAAAGGTTATAACTACGGTACCCATGTTTGTTAAGCCTTTACCATTTAATAACGACACTTCTAGTAGTAGTTGAAGGTTCCATGTCGCTAATAAATGGGTTCAAACCTAGGGTGTATGGATCACAGTCATAGGATGATGCAAGAGTGAGAAATGGAGTGACAAACTATCCTATATCCCAATGAAAGAATATACCTATTGAAGGCATGAATGGGCAGTATAATGCTGGAAAACGCAAAAAATACTGGACAAAACCACCAAAAACAAATTCTTTCTACTCCACTATTAGTCCACAAGGTCTAAAATTAGCACAAACTATATGAAGTAGGTAAAACATTTCTACTAATAGTAACAATAGACCATTTTACCATACCATTTGAGTTTTTTCACCCACATATTGCATTTTAGGCCATTTTTCCCACGATCTTCAAGTGTCAATTGTGGGAGGTATGATCAACAAAATCAACAACCATAGGGACCAAGTAAGTTCTCATCCCCTCTACTTTAATTTCAATGGTTTGAATTTAAATTTTAGGCCCCATTTTTTTTATTATTAAAGGGCGTAATATGTAAATTAGTGTGTACGGGGGTGATAGTTCATTGGGTCACGTATATACCCCCATATACACGGGAAAATAAAATCATTCCTATGTATATGCAACCATATACATGACTGTTACAATGTTAGCCCACATACAAGTACGTGAACATTTTTTTGAAAGGATTTAACTCAAAAAATGTTTTTTCCTTTGCAATATGGTGATTGAATGGAGGGAGAGGGAGCATGAAGATATAAATGTAGTAGTGGGAATGGATGCAGAGGCCCAACAATCTATAAAAATATGTGGCCTTTACAAATTTTTGGCTCTCAAAGGGATGAGGGCTCAAGTGACGTTACTCCAATTTTTAGTAAACTATTGGGATCCAGAGATAGAGCCCTTCAACCTCGATGGGAAACCATTGAGGATTGAAGTGGATGAACTATATTTTATCATGGTATTGTCTCTCTAAGGTGAGGTAGTGAATATCAAGGCTCGGGGGGATAGGGGTTGTATGATTATGGAGGAGTACATTGTCAACCACTATGTTGCAGGAACAAATAAAGTAGGGAGCCAACTCCTAATCAGGGAGATCAAGAACCTAAGCATAAATATCATCGTACTTGTACTTACATGGATTTTGGGGTCATCCTCATTGCACCAGAAATTCTTTTGTATATTTCATTTTTTGTGTTTTTCAAAAGGAATAAAAAAACACAAATATTTTTGTATGGTATCAAGTATTAACAATTTCTTTGTCACATAGATGTAGGTCCATGATGGCCAGAGGGATTCCCCGTGACATCGGTGGAGGAGTCGAGCCCCATGGAGATGAGCACATGGGAGGAGATGCAGAGAGAGTGGTAAATAATGTGCAGAGGAACCTGTCGTGATTGACACAAAGGATTCTTATGGTTCAATTGGAGGCTCTACAAGAGGATATGCAGTGACAGGTGGTCCGTTTACCTCGTGTGTGGGTGCGACTCTTCCGACATCTCACAAATTTCATAGTGTTCTATCATGATACACATCTGGTGCCACGGGAATATATTCCTTGGTCATATTATATACCGATGATATATGCATTTTGAGGGTGTGAGCCCCATTTTGTACTATGACACCATATTTTTTGAAAAGATGAAATATAAAAAAATTTGGTCTTCGGCTTTACTTGTATATGTTACAATGTGTACATGAATGAATTTGTTTTCTTTTCTTAGCTATGTGACAAATTCCAATCTAAAATATAATTAGAATATGAATCAGATACATGATTAGAACTTATAGGTATGTGATTATAAGTAAGAAAAGAAAAGTATCATTCCAAAAGTCGTACCCATAAAAATCATCGGAGTAGATTAGGGTCTTGCACATGGTAACTATCATTTAACTAACATATGACTAACTTTGATTCCAAGTGAACCTATAAATACCAAACACCATGTGAAATGGTGTCGCATAATAGTTCTATACAAATGCTATACTCAGCCACATTATTCGTCGATGGATCCAGACGAATGCCACCTGAATACACCAGTTGGACCTCGAGTGAGTAAATGAACCATGCATTGGAATCCATCCTCCATGTATGATGACTGACACCATCCATGAAAACCTAGGTAAACTAAATATTTCGTTGACATATTCCAACCAAGGGAAAACTTGATAAACAAGTTGATGACACACAAGAAAATATGTATATACACTAAGATACACTAGTATACAAAAGGTTATGCCCAAGATTTGAGGGATTAAGTGTAATACATTTTGAGGTACATCCCATTTCTAGGTTCATCTAGCATACTCCCTTCAAAATATTCCATTTCATAGGCTCCTTTCTCTAAGACACGTTGCATGATATAAGGACCGTGCCACATAGTGTTGAACTTGCCTTTCCCCATCAGTTCTTTGGCTTTGTCATACAAGAGAACCAATTCACCCTTATAATACTATCAAGGATAGACAGACCTATCATACTGAACCTTAACATGTAATTTATTCCCTTTGATAGATGTAGAATCATCTCAATGCTTCTCATCGATATGCTCTAGGTGCAAAAGGTGTTATTCAAGATCAAATGTGTCAGGAGGGGGCTCAATTTCCAACTTGAGGGAAGGGATTTCACATTTAATCGAAAGAATTGAATCCACACCATGCACTAACTGAAAAGGATAAAAACTAGTGTAATTTTTTACCCAGGTTCGATATGCCCAAAGTGCAGGGTAAGGCATCAAACGCCAATGAAAATTACTATGGCTAACAATTTTTTGCAAGATGGTTTTGGGATATTTATTCATCACCTCTACTTGTCCATTTTATTACAGATAATAAGGGGAATAATGACCATACTTAAACCCCAGTTTTTATGCTAACTCTTTCATCATTTTATTCGAAAATTGACTTCCATGATCAGTTATAATCTCTTTCAGGATTCCAAACCGAGCTATAATTTGGTTGAATATGAATATTGTTTCAATTTTACCATCATATTTAACGGTAGGTGCGGCCTCTTCCCATTTAGTGAAGTAATCCATGACCACAATGATATGTTTATTCCCCTTAGCCGAAGTTGGGTTACAGTTCATAAAATATACCCCCCACTTGGTGAACAGACCGAAGGTGATGACTGGGTGAAGAGGGGATCTGTGCAAGAGCATTTTCTGAGAAAACATATGGAAAGGGTGACACTTCGTGGCTGATTCAACACAATATTTAAAAATTGATGGCCAAAAATAACCATCTCACAATATGTTTTGGGTCGTCGCAAGCCTAGATAAATGACCACCACAAGCCCCACTGTGAAATTCATTGAGAACAGACTCAACTTCCTTGTGATTCAACCAATGATGTATAATATTATCTACTTCTTGATGATACAATGTGTCATCGATGATAAGGTAGTTTTTAGCCTGATCATGTATACATCATCCATTGTCTCTCGACATATGCTGGGACATATTCAAGGTTTGAAGGTAAATTATAATGTCTCCATACCAAGGGTCTGAAGATGAGATAAGGAATATATCATCATCAAAAATGTATTCATCTAGTCAAGGGAAGTTTGATATCATCTCAGAAAAAACTAGTAATAGATTAGACTTCACTGAAGAAAAATTGAGATCTAATTCTTGCAAAATAAAAATCCACTTATTGTGTTTCCCCCCTAAGATATGCTTGGTGAGGATGTATTGAAATGGATTGATAACTGCAACTATGGTAGTTTTTCAAAGTAATATATAATGTCGTAATATTTGAACTACATGTATGGTGACCAAGGCTAGTTTCTCTATGTGAGAGTATTTAAGGTTAGGAATGGCTAGGTTTTGATTGAGATAGTAGACAATGTGCTCATACAGTTAATTTTCATCCTAAACCAGAACCATACAAACCATCCCTTTGGACGCGGTGACATAAAGAAAATAGTATCTATTGTAGTCTAGAGGCTTCAATAGAGGTGACGATACCAAATCTTTCTTAAGAGCATCAAAGGATTCCTAGGCTCGCTCATCCCATATAAATGGAGTGTCCTTCTTCAAAAGACACATGAAACTCTCAATTAAATTGGCATAGTTCACTATGAACCGAAGAAAGAAATTATCCTTCCCCTGTAAACCTTGAAGTTGTTGAATGTTGTGCGGGGCCAAAAATCGAAGTATTACCTCAACCTTCATAGGATCTACCATGATCCCATGCTCAGATACTAAGAATCCTAAAAGATGACCAGACCTAACGGAGAAGATTCACTTGTGAGGGTTCAACTGGATGCGATAGTAACAACATCTCTCAAATACTAATCGAAGGTGATTGGAGTGA
Source organism: Picea engelmannii (assembly GCA_009831015.1). Taxonomy (NCBI): domain Eukaryota; kingdom Viridiplantae; phylum Streptophyta; class Pinopsida; order Pinales; family Pinaceae; genus Picea; species Picea engelmannii. The sequence goes on from ML779385.1 coordinate 503,564, forward strand.
TCTACTCTCTTGAGAGAGTGAGAAACATGATCATCGAGGTAAGCTTCGACAATGTTCTTGATATTGTGAATATAAAAGGTCATGGCATGTTGATAGGTTGCTCTCATGTTTTTAAAGCCGATAGGCATTTTCTGGTATGAAAAAGTACCCCAAGGACAAATAAACGCCATCTTATGTTGATCCTCAGGTTTGATTTGAATTTGATTATACCATGAACATTCATCCATAAGAGAAAGCATTTCTCTTCCTACACACTCATCAAGAATCTGGTCAATTAAAGGAGTTATGAAGTTATCTTTAGGACAATCCTTGTTTAGGTCTCGAAAATCCATACATACGCGGATGGTTCCTTGTTTTTTATTCATGGGAACGGGGCTGGACACCCATTCAGTCAAGGGAACTGAGTGGATGAAGGAAGCATTACGTATCTTCTCTACATTTTCCTTAATAGCAGTGTCCTTCCTAAGATTAACAACTGTAAGACATTGTCAAACATGTCTAACATTCAGATAAGTATTGATCTCATGTTCGACAATGTTGGGGTCAATCCCTGGAATCTCTTCATACGAAAAAGCGAATACATCACAAAATTATATGAAGATATCGACTTAGATATGCATTTCTCGAGGAAAACAATCCACACTGATATATACATTTTCAATTTTTCCAGGAACTTAAGAGATGTCGATTGTGGCTGTAAGATAAATATTCACCATGTTTCCTTTGTCATAAATACCATGTGTATCTAGTGGAACCATAGTGTGACCGACCATATCACCTAAGGTAGATCTAAAGTCATCGTGTTCGGCCCTAAAAATATATGGGAGGAAATGGGAGTGATGATGCATATAGTCCCAAGGCCTATCAGGACCATACATGGCCTCTAATATGGCTTCATCCGAGGGTAAAGTGTCATTGAGGAAATCATGTGAATAAGAAGATTGGACGACCCATACAGTCTCTAGAACAATATCCTCCTTGTATGTCTGGGAGGAGAAAGGATTTGGGTCAGCAGTAGGGTCAAGAACAGATTGATACACAATTTCTTCCACTGAAAGTGGCATTTCCATCCTAATGTGTTTCTGACCTTCGTACAACATAGTCGGGGAAAGTAGGGTCCAAGGTTCATTGAAATACAAAGTATGGAAAGTAACTGACCTCATTGAGGACGAAGACTCACTGGAAATGGCATGAATGTGATGAATTGGTGCCACGAAATCAAAGCTACCCATGAGAAAGGAATACATTATGACACCAACATCCTTAATTTCTTGCTGATAATTTTCAATCATAGGGACTGAAGGTCCAACTGATGCATTAGGAGTAGCATGCCTAAAGGACAATTGATCAATCATCATTATTTTCCCTTCAATAGGAAAACATAAAGTAAGAAAAAAGAATGACATGACTATTGTCATGGCATAAGTCCAATTACGCCCTAGTAGCAAATTATATTTGAGAGGTGCATCAACCACTTCAACATCAACCACAACTGTCTTTCCACCTAACTGGACCAAAAAAGAAGGAATAATTCCATGGGGTCAGAACAAACGCCCATAAAAAATGGTCAACATAGTCATAGATTGAGATAGAGATGGAGATCCAATGGATTTCCAACAGGTTAGGGACATCACGCTTGTCGCAACACCTTCATCAATTATAGTTCGTTTGATGGTAATTTTCATGTACTCCACATGGATTTGAGAGGCCACGTGGTAAGGTAAGTGAGGCCTAACATCCGTGACATCAAACTTAATAACCTTCGATCCACACGGGTCTAGAAATCATAAAGAAGATAAAAAGGCACTCCTCTTTGAAGGAAACATATGGAGCACCTCCAAAGCCGACATCGCACAAGGGGTTTGACCCATATATTTGACAATAAAATAATTCTGAGCAGATTGTGGGCATAGCGTTTTAATACTTCTTTCAGAATACGAGGTTGTTCCATATTTTCAATATGCAAGGGATTTTCCGGAGAAGGAGGAAAATTTGGACCTACAACAATCTTTGAATAACTATAATCATGAGATTGAGTGGCTACATCAATATGAGACTTGACCATATTGACACATAGATTTCCATGTTCATGTGTCGAGGGGTTTTGAATCCTGCTTGAATCATTTTTTATGTTGGGGAGCCCTCAGGCCATGTGTTGATTATGTCAAAATGGATTTGTCAACACAGTGGGTGGTTGTGATAAGAGCCTCGCGGCTTCCTCGATTTGAGGCATAGGTGGGTAAGGTGATCATATTTAAAAATTTTACAAGGAAACTTCACCTTTTGTTTTTATTTCTTTCCCTCACCAACATTATTTTTCAATCTATCATTGTTAGTGTCATCCTTGGATTTGTTATTATTTTTACTACCCTTACAATTATTACCTCTTTCTTTCCTTCTATTCCCTCCTGGTTGTTGGTTACCATTTGGGTTGGCCGACGACTGTACATAATGCACATCTATAGACCGAGTGGGAGTGGAGGACGAAGTTGAATATTGTCCTACTACAGGTTGGATTAGAGACAAATATTTCAACTGGTTCGTCACCAAATATGTAGACTTAGAGTTTGAAGAGTCTATGATGCCATCGACATGAGGCCCATGATTTTTTCTAGGTTCTTAGTTAGACTGCGGTGTGTCAGGACGAATTTCATACAACATCCCAGATTGAGTATATATGAGGTCCAATTGCTGGGATTTGAAAATAGCTTATTCCTCATATGTTACTCCAGATGTAGAGACATCCTTTGAAGTATAAGGCAATAAATACTTAAGGAACCATTGCAATATAAACTATGGAGGAATGTAGGATTTTATCAACCTCTTATGTCTATGACACTCTTGGATATGGTATGATATATATTTGGCTTTATCTTGGCAAAGGGATCAGAAAGGTTCTATGTCGGCATTGTAACGAACCGAAAACTAGAAGTGGTTGAGAAAAACAAAAACCATCTTATTAAAGTTTATGTATGTTCCCCTGGGTATCTCAATGTACCACTTCGCAGTGACCCCCATGAGGGTGCGTTGAAATAGACTCAAAGGAAGAGAATCACCATTAAGGGAATTAGATGAGCACCAAATATGAAAAGTAGTAACATGATCAACCTAGATCCTCGCTAGTATTACCTTCGAATTTTAGAATGTTTGAAGGAAGCTTGGTGGGGACGGGGGACCATGACATATCATGATGCACATGTTCATTCATCAATTTTGATAAATCTGGCAGATTAAGCATGGCCAAAAAACGGAGTCGGGGTTGCAGCATCTGAGCCCATTCTCCTGGGAAATATTGGGATTGAGGGATTGTAGGCCACCCATAGTTCTAGTATATGACATGGCCCTTCCCGATAGGATAATATCCTCCTCCAAATTGATTCATAAAATGTTGTATGGGCATAATTCCCATGGAAGTGGTATAATGAGGGTTATATACGTTGCCCCCAGTCAAAGGAGCTCTGGGATGAATATTTCCTATAGTGTGAAACTAACTACCTCTAGATGGAACTTCAAAGCACATATGGGGATTCTCCATAATAAATGTATTTTTTAGAATCAACATGGAGGAAGAGGGGATAAAAGACAAAATATAGGAAGTGACTTGTCCTCCTAGTTTATCACTCCATCCAGGAGCATTGAGACTAGGATTAGGCCCAAAATAAAAAGGAGGCCAAATTCCAACTGTAGGATTTGTTTGGGGAATATGGCCTCCGCCAAATGAGAGAGGAGCATATAGATGAGCCATGCCCCCGTGTCAAAAACTAGGATTCACATTAGTCGCTGGAATAGAGGATGAAATTTGCGACGCCATGTTGGGAATACCAAAAGAAACATCATTAGAGATCGAAGGTATTGACTGAGAATTGTATCCTAGTGTACCAAAAATATACCTGAAGGTGTTCATTCCTATGGGTAGAGTAGAACCCACAGGTTGGGTAGCAGTAGGGGTGGGGATCTCAAACACTCCAACTCTCGAGGTTGAAGGATTCGAAGGGATCCCACTAATCACATAATATATAGGAGTCGAGGGACTCCCTATGACGTTCTGGTTTGACTTAGTACTCATAAATGGATAATCACAAGTCCGAGAGGTGGAGATATATGTACCATGTTTATTAACTTTACACCTTTTAGAAGGAAACTTTGGTAAAGACTCAAGATGCAGTGGTAACTTCAAAAAACAACGAGACCTACGAGGAATATGGTCTTGCTCCATGATGACTCAAGACTCGAGATATAAAACCAAATACTAGGGAAACTAATAATCAGAGAGTACACCAAAATAAAGCAAAAAGGCCAAATGCACAAAAACACGATATAATGGTTGAAAAGGGGCCTCCATAACTAGAGTATGTATGTCTCTCCCAAGAGGGGCTTGAGACTCCCTTCAAAACATTGGAGGTATCAAAATCATTCATAAGGGCCCTCATGGGATTAACAATGCAGTAGGTTACATTCCCTGGAGAGGTAATCCTCCATAAAGGTTGTGTGTTTACCGACCCTTATCTGACTCAGGGTACCTGAAAAATAACACCTACAAGTAACCTATGTGGCTACCTATGTCAAGCAACTAGAGTCACAACAATATAACCAATGTGCAGGTGAACAATTGTAAATCCGATCCACCTATGGGCAGGGTAACAAAGTCTGAAATCTTGAAAGCATCGCCTCTCACAGAGGTAAAGGCACTAGAAAGACCCCCAAATACGAATAGAACCCTAGAAATATCTCTTATGTTAAGAAGGTATTAGAAGGCTATTTTTTCAACAAACTTCACATGATGTTGTGCTTAACTGCAGTGTGAGTGGAGCCTCCTAACGTCACTAATTACAAAATTGGTGTCACCACTCCCTGGTCAGACACATATGTTTAGTTTAATATCTTTGGAGACGTTTACTCGGAAAATCCTATTCCAAAGGCCTGTGTCTTATACTTGTTTGTGTACACTGAAAAAAATAATCGTTTCTAATCAATTTTAATTAATTAGCATTAATATTAATGGCTTATGCTTACTCAATACGTGTGGTCATGAAACTAATGGTATTATGACTCAACATATAAAATAAGTGAATATAAAAGCACTTCTAAGTACTAATATTGAATTCTAAAGAGATGGTATGCTTCTAATGATCCGGATTATGTTCGGCATGAAATGAGAGAGGAGATATAATAAAGAAATGTACAGAGATATTGCAGATATTCAATAATATAACAGAAATGTATCAGAGATGCAACCATAAACACGGATATACAATAATACACGATTTCTATTAATCAGAGAAATGTACAGAGACTGTAAAAATACAGAGTGAAAGACTCGCTAGAATGGTGGCAGCTTATCTCTGAGAAGAGATATGACAGCTACTCACATTCACAAGAAGATGATTACAATGAGGCTCTGAAGGCCCTTTTACAATAAAAAAGTCCTAGACATCCAAAAACCTAACCGTAGGAGATGAAGCACCAAAAGTCACGTGGGCCCTGTTTGGGTAAGTTGGTGCATCAACTTCCTGGGGTCGTAACTTTTGCATACGATCTCCGTTTTAGGCGTATGATAGCTCGTTGGAAAGGTCTATCCGAGAAATACAACGCCCGAGACAAAATAGCATCGTTCAATATTATTTTGCGAGAGAAACATACCCAAAAAAACATCATTTAGGGCCTCAAAATGGCCCCGGAAGTTCAGGACCCGAAAAAACTGTTAAAAATAGTAAATTACCAAAATTGCCAGAAACATGTTTTGGGTGAGTTGGAGAAGGTGGGTGGACACCGATATCCACCTGGATCAATCCTCCCTCCTTAGTAAGCAATGGTCTCCATTGCATTGAGTTCCCAAGGGAGAGGGGAAAGCGATTGTTGAATCTGAATCTTGGTGATCTGCTTGCCTTGCTGGAGAAGTGGCGTTGCTTAGATTGTTGAAGGCTATCACGGACCTTTGGCTGGAAGGTTTGGACCTTTTTAACCAGTCTATCTATTTTAGATGACTGTATGCAGAGGTAATCTTCATGCTTTGCTACAACCTTGTCGACCTGCTTCTGTTGGATAGAAGGTGCTTGGGCCGAAGTTGTGGTGGTTGCAGTATCCTTATGTTCACCCTTTGAACATATTGTGGAGAAGATGAATTTTGTAGTATGAGATACTACCTTGCAGCACTGTTTAGGTAGGGCAGTAGTTGGAACTACCTCTTGTATCCTATAGAGATGACCCCCAAGAGTAATAATCACACTATGGGGTCAAGACTCATAGATAGCATGGCATTTCCACATATATGGCTGGCCCAAGAGAAAATCAAAGACATCCAGTGGGGAAACATCACATAATACCTCATCCTTGAAGGGATGGATGTTTTATGACAATCGACACTGTTGGCTGACACGAATATCTCGTCCTTGGCGAAGACACCCAATGTTGTATGGCTGCGGGTGTGGTGTTGTTGACAATCCCAACTATTTGATGACCTCTGCTGAGATGAGGTTCTTCTGGCTTCCGCTATCAACAATAAAATGCAGCGGGGTCCCCTTCACCCACATCTGTGAATGAAAAAGGCGCTCCCCCTCTTC
>ML779385.1:510173-522623 GCA_009831015.1 Picea engelmannii
TAAAATGCAGCGGGGTCCCCTTCACCCACATCTGTGAATGAAAAAGGCGCTCCCCCTCTTCTGGATCTGTTGGTTCTTCTGGTTGAATTGTTGTGGTCGCGACAATAGCAGTGGGGTCTGCATCGATGATCTGTCTTTTACCATTATTTTTAGAATCAGATTCTGAACCAAGGTTTGGCTCCTTTTCTTTGATCTCGAACACCAATGACCGTTTTGAGCAACATTCATCGATGTTGTGCCAAGGGATTTTGTGGAACTCGCACCATTTTCCGGTGTCCTTCTTTGTCTTCCCGTGACCCTTCTTTTCCTGTGGCTTGGACTAGTTTTCGGGAGACTGTTTGTTAGGGATATCTTTGTCATAATTTGGTTGTTGTGTATTTGCAGACCCGAACTCCCATTTGTTCTGGTGCTTAAATTTCTGCTCGATTTTAATAGCATATCGATAGGCAACACCGAGTGATGAGATGTCCAAAAAATCCGTTTCAGTTTAGATGTATCTGTGTAGAGCCCCACGGTATTTTAGAACCAAATGTCGTTCGGAATCTTTGATACCCATCTTGATGCACAAGGTATGGAAGCTATTGGTGAACTCTGGAACTGATTGGCCCCTCTCTTGTTGTAGTGTGGTCCATCTCATATACTGGTCCTCATAATTTCCAACAGGGTAGTACTGTTCCTTTACCGCATCCATAAAAAAATCCCAAGTGGGATCGACTCCGTATATTCCAGAATCCTCTATGGAACTCTGCTCCCAGTAAGTTTCCCACCAATGTTTGACATGGGGGAGAGCCTTAAGGAGTGCTAAGGTGATCTTTTCCTTGTTGGAAAAATTATGAACAGAGAAATAACCTTCTAGCAGATTTAACCATTTATCTAGGGCATCTGCATCTATTTGACCTTCAAATACGGGAATATCAAAATTAACCTGTACCTTGAAAGGAGAGGTTCCTCCAAAGTGGCTTCTTGATGAAAATGCGCCTAATGCTATCGGTAGGCGTTGAAGGATGTGGGAAAAATTCTCCATCATTTCGTCCCTCTGTCACGTGAGAGCTTGCTCAAGCAACAAACTGATAGGATCATCTGCTCCATCATTTTTCTTTTCTTCCACCATTGAGGGTTTCTTGGGTGTGAGAGAGTGATTTTCCTCAAGAGAGACAATCTCGAGACCCAACTTGTTATACTCGGACCTCGTCGGGGACATGCACTGAAAAAACGATCAAGAGCAGCCTGCTCTGATACCATTGATCCAGATTATGTTCGGCACGAAATGAGAGCGGAGATATAATAAAGAAATGTACAGAGATATTGCAGATATTCAATAATATAATAGAAATGTATCAGAGACGCAACCATAAACACGGATATACAGTAATACATGATTTCTATTAATCAGAGAAATGTACAGAGACTGTAAAAATACAGAGTGAAAGACTCGCTATAATAGTGGTAGCTTATCTCTGAGAAGAGATGTGACAGCTACTCTCATTTGCAAGAAGATGATTACAATGAGGCTCTGAAGGCCCTTTTACAATAAACAGGAATTCCAAAAGTCCTATACATCCAAAAACCTAACCGTAGGAGATGAAGCGCCAAACGTCATGTGGGCCTCGTTTGGGTAAGTTGGTGCATCAACTTCCTAGGGTCGTAACTTTTGCATACGATCTCCATTTTAGGCGTATGATAGCTCGTTGGAAAGGTCTATCCGAGAAATACAACTCTCAAGACAAAATAAAATCATTAGAGGTCATTTTTCGAGAGAAACATACCCAAAAAAACATCGTTTAGGGCCTCAAAATGGCCCCGGAAGTTCAGGACCCGAAAAAATTGCTAAAAATAGTAAATTACCAAAATTTCCAGAAACATGTTTTGGGCCAGTTGGAGAAGGTGGATGGCCACTGATATCCACCTGGATCATCTAAATCCAAATTTCAATGCAATCTCTACAGTTTCAATGAAATGAAATATCTCCACATGTGTCAAAATCAATGAAAAGTAATCAAAAGAGAAAATACCATAATAAGAAATGATAAAATGTTTTTGTATTTTCGATATAAAGAAAATAAAATTCAAGGACTGAATAACAACTTCACATGCAAACCCTACTGCAAGAAAAAAGAGAGAATCCAAGCAGGAAAGCAAGAAGAAAACACTCAGACCAGTGTGTAAGGAAAACCAATGAAAAAGATGATAAGAAAGAATACCACCCAAAAATTCAACAATAATAAGGTTTCATATCACTATGTAAGCACTTAATATTCAGGACAAAGACCCAAGAAGACTCAACAACCAACCAATCTCACCTAGCAAACACGAAACTCATCCAACAAGACTACAGAGCTAATGTACACGACTGTTTGAGCAAAATTCGTGTATGTATGCACCCTACAGAAGGACAACTAGCGTATGTACATGTCTGTCAAGGGAAAAACCATGTATATATAATAAAACACTGACAGGGACATGGTTAAGCTAAGAAAACCAGATGTAAAGTAAAAGTAGGCTTTCAAGCAATCAGACAACAAGGAAACTCAGGCTAACAGAGAGAAAATCCAGGAGAAAACACTGCAAACCCCCCAAAGAGAAGATCAATCCCCAGTATGGTCTTCAATTATATTACGAGGAAAATATCTCTATGGAATGGGGTAAACCACAACAGACGGAATGACACACAGAAATCAACTCTATTCCCAGATATTCTATATAAATGAAATGATAACAAGACAAGGCCAAGATCCTACCTCATCCAGACATTTTATGAAGACCACCATTGAGCAGACAATTCAAAGCCTTATACCTGAAACTTGTCTTCAACAACCAATATACGCAAGAATATGGTGACAATATATAGTGTTAGCATATGTATTATGATAATCAATTAACATACATGACAAATATGCCCATGGAATAATAATTCATATATTTGCAAGATATCAATTGGATGAGAAAAGAGTATTTCTATTAAAATGATCAACATATGTATATAGGTGACAAACGTATGTAACCGAAAATATCAGAACCAAGAAACTAAGTCCCTCCAACTGTGCCTCCACCACTTGAATCCTCCACCAAAGGCAAGCTCATATAAAGGAGACAATGATATTCTTCATCACAAAGAAGGAATATCTTGGGGGTTGAACAAGGGGTTCATACTTTCAAGGAGAAAGGGATGCAGACTCAATATGAAGTGAAATTTCTCCAGAGTGTCTTTGATCTCAAAGTTGAATTCTGTTTTTTCCAAGGCTTGTATATGGCTCAATTTATAGCCTTCAAATGGAACTAAAGGGTTGATTTAGAGCGTTTATAATATATGGAATGTCAAGGATCATGGATCTCATGACATGGCATGGAAACCCGACATAATTTTTAATTTTGAGCACCAAACCTGATGTACATGGGTTGTAGTGGAGAAACCTATGTATATGCTTGTTGTCTAACTAATATCATGTATATGTAGAAAAATGTTCCTTTTTTGATCTGGAAAGTACAAAATGGGGCTTCGTTTATGCATAGGGAAATCGAAAGGCCATCCAAGAAAGTTGCATGGGGTGAGGAAAAGTTTTCTATAACATGAATCCATTTCCAAAAAAAATAATTGTTCCATGATCTATGGAAAATGAGGTAAAAATATGATAAGATTATTTCTCGGGATACTAAAAATGCTAAAATAAAATTATTTTCCTATAGATTATTTGTAGAATGTGTTCAAACAATTCCAAATCTTGAGGTAGAGGGAGTTACTAGTTGTGAAATAATATTGTAATGAAATTATGGTAAGAAACTAGCATGAAAATAATAAGTATCCTGGTAGTATATACATTGATGGATTATGGTTCCAAATCCATGATGAGTAGGACTTAATTACAATTCACTTAGTGTATGAAGCATATCAATAAGGCTTTGGGTGTTGAAGAGACATTGAATTAGGGAAAGGGTAACGCATTGAGTCAAAAATTTGACATAGATTCCTTTGAAGACTATAAATCCCTAAAATTTCTCCAAACCCCCAATATGGTATTTGTATTCAAAGAGGAGAATGCAACACAAGAAGTTTAAGAAGATATTGAAGAAAACTAGATGTTGGGAAAGACACTAACATAAGGAAACAAGGAGATCTTAGATGCTCAACAGAGGGGGGAGAGGGACTTCTAGAAAACATTAAGTGCCAAAACAAAGTATGAAAGGTGGTTACAGATGGAGGATCTATTGATGATATGGTCAGGTACAAAATCCTATAAAATCTATAACATTCTTGCAATCTAAAATCATACATTTATAGGATTTCTTGTTTGAAAATGGATCATAGGGTGCTTGTGAATCACTCTTGTTAGGTTTGTTTTTATATTGCTTCTTATAAAGAATTTTTTTTATGTGATGTGGCACTTGTTGATGCATGAAATTCACTATCAAGAAATCCCTTTCCATATTACTAGAAGGTCATCCATCATGACAAATATAAAACCTATAAACTACAACATGATGGGAGGAATCATTTGTTAAAACCATGGAAAGAATATCGGACATAGGAAATATCAACTTTATCTCTTTTGACAATGGGTTACAATAAAAAATACTAAGTAAATGATAAGTTTATTACCTACAATGCCCAGGTGAAGAAAAGGAACCTAAACGGTGAAAACATCCAAAAGGAGTCCAAAAATCATGAGTAGAGTACTTGGATGTTACTCCAATAGAATTACCAGTAGGTTTTTGTCCCTCGAGAGGAATTACAATAAACCATATTTCCATGCCCCATATTAATATTATAGATATAAATAAATAATAATAATAAAGAAGTATAATAGTTACCCTAAAGGGGTCATAATGCATACTTATATAAGTAAATAATAAAGAAGTATAATAATTATCATAAAAGGGTCATACTAAATAATTATAATGGATATTAGGGTAATAAAAAAAATGGTAAAATAAGTAACAACAATTTGAAAAACCAGGTAAACATATAATAAATACTGAAATAATGGATCCTAGAGATCAGGTTCTTTACCACAGATGGATTTTATATAAGGATGGAGAAGAAGGAGAAAATGGATCTCTTTTTCTTGGGACAATTGAGGACAAGGCTAAGAAGAGATGGAATATTAGTGGATTGAGGGATCGAGGGCTATGAATGGTGAAGAATGAGGGGTTGGTTGGGATGAGATTCATATTGTCCCCCACACTCTATTATAAGAAGAAAGATCAAGAATTATAGGCCACAGGTAAGTAGATTCTTTTATATTTTAGGTATGTTACTGTAAACCTCTTTAATCGTATAATATTTGACCCTTATCAAATAATGGTTGCAATTTGTGATGTTTATCTACATAATTAGGTGTATTCAAGATTATTTTTTTTGACATATGGTATCAAATCATTTCTTCTAACTCTTAATATGCATGGGATGTTAGGGAACTAACATCCCTAACCCATCACATAGGTAGAATACTATATTTTCCATGTAATAAAGGCTGAAATTAGTTAATAAGGCCTATTTAATAATGTGAACAAGTATAATGTAATAAGACCTAATAGAATCTTTTACTTCTAGAAACATATTCCTCTAAAATTTTCATTAGAAGATAGAATTAGTATAAATGAGAGTAGGATGAATGAAAAAGTCTTGTCTTGATAATTACTGTAATACAGTGCTTCTCTGCTAGAGGTTTCCCCAATGAAGAGGCAAGCAAACATTTCTTTCTATAAATAAAGGTATCATTTTTGGTGTTTTGGCTCTCTACATTTTTTGGTTCTGTTGGTAATTGTTGCTATATTTCTATTTTTTTCTATTTATAATACATGTGGTACCTAACAAGTGGTATCGAAGCACTTTCCTCTGCAGAAAACGTGGGTTTTTTTTTTTTTTAGGGTAGGGATGTGTACTATTGGGTTCTTTAAAGCATAAATATATGTCTTTTAGTGGGTAAAACTATGGTGGGAAAGACAAAATGCAAGAAATACATACGATTTCACGGGGTTACCTAGAAAAAAACATTTCACCTTGTTGGAAACATTTGTAACCCCTAGTGGTACCCTTCGAGTAGTATCGCATCCAAAATAATATATACATGGCCATCACTCCCATGTACCATCAGGTATATCATCCTCTTGACTGTTATAGTAACACTGATAACAACACTTAGGAAGATACTCTCTAGTACCTAGGTAATTGAGAAGTATGACTAAGGGTACAGTGGAGCCTCCTTAGTTGGTGCCCTAAGATATTGGGTCAAGTAATACTATTTGACCCCACATGCATATCGGAGAGATATAGAACATGAGAAATCCATGTATGTAGGAACCCTGTAAATCCTAACCCTTGGGAAAGAAACGAGAAAAAAAAGAAACAAAAAATATCTATTGCGATGCAACGCTACCTTCTGTATTCTGGTTGCAAAATTCCTTCACAAATTTTCCCGTTAACAATTTGGGAACTTTGTTAGTACAACATTCTTCAGTTTGAAGTCTAACTCTGCAGAAGTATAAAAAATAAAAAAATAAAATGAAAATACAAATAGAGTAAAGTGGTCCCACTAACACCCTTATTAAGGACCTATCCCATTGAATTCCTCTATTTTCCCTGATCACCATGGTCCCGGTCATTTTTAAGACTTTTTTTCGTGGACCCGACCCCCTTCCCAACACCCTTATTTGCGACATATCCCATTGGATTCACCTTTTCTCCCTAATATTCATGGTAACTATCACTTATAAGACTTTGTTTTCTTTTGTCCCACCCACCCTTCTTGACATACTTATTTGACACCTATCTCATTAGCTTTCCCTTGTCATATTGATCACAATGATATATATCACCTATATGATTTTTTTCAATGGAACCAATACCCATTCCAGGAACCCTTACTTTTCACATGGACATCGCTTGGACCCAAGAACTGCAGGACAAAATCAAACAGTAAAAGGCCGAATTTGACCATTTTGCAAAACAAGTCCAAACTCAATTTTCCAAAATTGACAGAGAATTTAACCAATTAAAAGATAGATTCGACAAAAAATTTGACACCCTGATGCAGGAGCATTGCTCCCAAGATAGCCATGCACTAGCCAGCCAGACCACTCAGTGCATTCAAAGTGCGCATTCAAGGAAGAGAGGCGCCAACCCTCTCATATTTTGAATTTGAATAAAGGGCATTTAATGTTTGTAAGGCTGTTAGAGCTAAAAGGTTGTGCCTATACGCATGCTTTAGATGTAGAGAGCCTTTAAATGGTTGTAAGGTTGAATCTAGCTCTGATCTGGACAAGACAACCATTAATTGTAAATTCAATGTAATTGGATAGAGTAGGTAGCTTCGAGGGGAGAACTCGAAGATCCCCTCATGTAAAAGATCTTTTGATCTTGTTTAGGGTAGATATAAAAGTAGAGGTAGAAAGAATCAATAAGAGAAGAAAGGAGAGACAAGACTCTGTTGCAGTCCGAGCTCAAACACAATCAGAGCAATTTTTCCTGCATGTTATTTTATGTCTGTTGAATGTCTTCATGTGTGTATTGATGATATGTTGTAGATGTGCATTTACAGGGACAGATAGGTTTTTCTATCTGTTGGGTTCTTTGATTTCAGGTTTGGAATTCTTTGAGGCTTCATGCCAAGAGGGCATGACAGAACACTGCGGGTTCTGATGGCCAGTGCATAGAGTCCATTTCCAATTTTGCAGAATTTGGACAAAGACTTGCTAGGAGGGAACATCAAATGATATCCTTGACTCAAAGGAAGACCTCAATGTTTTTGAATACCTTGGAGGTGAGACTGTGCAGAGGAGGACCTAGTAGAAGACAAAATATCTGAGGAGTTCTATAGAGCTCTTCCATAAGGACATTGAGCAAGTGCATAGAGTGCATAGAGGAACTATGTTGAGTTAAGGAGGAAGATAGAACTACCAAAGGTTCTATAGAGCTCTGCCAAGAGGGCATTGAGCACAGACATAGAGTGCTGAGGAGGAACTCTGTTGTGAGTCCAAAGAGAAACTGAACCACTGAGGATTCTAGACACTCTGCCAGGAGGGCATTGAGTAGGTGCCAGAGCACAGGAGAAAAGAATGCTTTGAGTTCTGGAACTGAAGAAGAGTCCAAGGAAGGATCTTCTTAGGGCTGTTGAACACCCTGTAGACTCAGCAAGAAATTTATTGAGTAAGAGAGTGCCAGGAGGGCATCAGATTCTCCATCTGAGGGAGAAGGAAAAAGGGTTAGTCCCTTAGAGGTTGAAGCTACAGGAAAATCTCAGAAGAGATAGCATCGAGTTAGCGTGCAAAGATTCTGCAAGGTGTGCAGGAGTCATGGAAACCTTTTAAGGTTTTAGAGAAGGTCAAGCTCAGGAGGGAGAGTGATTTTACATACAGAGGCCACAAGAGGTTGTAGAGGCCGAAAGGGAGAACTCTTTGGAGAGTTTAGAGTCCTGAAAGCTCAGGGGGGATAGTGTCTCCAAGTACACAGGTGAGACCAAGGGTCACAGAGCTCGCAGAAAAGAAACAAAGGTCGAGGCCTTTAGCATTTGGGAATTCTTCCAAGTTCGGGAAGAAAGCACATGCTCAAAAGGAGAGCACAACTTCTGTCAGATCAGGCCGAAGGGAAGATATGGACTATTGAAGTTTCCATGTCCATGGAGCAACGGGAGAGTGAAAAAAGAAGGAGAGATCATGAGCCATCAGATCTCACACAAATCACCGACAACCATTGGATCTGGAAGAAGGCACATGTCAATTAAGCCCACATATGAGCAAAGCAGAGAAATCTGGGAAAATCCCGACAGGGCAGAAATATCAGGATTTCGTATTTCGGGAGTTCGAGATTTCGAAGGTCCCGATGACGAGAGATCGTGGAACTTCACAGTGAAAGTCTCGAAACATCAAGAGAAATATGAGCCATCCATATGGAAGGGGGACACGTGTCATGAGATCTCCATTTCGGGGATTCAGACATCGGAAAGCATAGAAGAGAGTCTTTCGACTTTCTGAGTGGCGAAGTCCTGGAATGATATGGACCATCCATTCGTGGAAGGACACGTGGTGAAGATCAGGGAGTCCATCGGGATTTTGGATACCAGGGATTCGAAGGGCCAGAGGAGAAGTGTCGTAGGGGTTGTGAAGTTCTGAAATGAGAAACCCCAAAACTCTATGGGAGGAGGACTACTTCGGTACTTCAGGTATCGGGAGCTCGTAGGAACAGAGGTTTGATGCCACCGGATTTTGCGAAGTTTCGAAATGTGAACTCCCGAAATCAGTAGAAGGAGTATTGCTGGGAGCATTTTGGCATACCGGATATCGAGATTTCGTAAATCTTGAGGACGAAAAATTCGGGCTCCTAGGAAGGAAAATCCAAAAAAGATGAGGACCATTGATCTAGGAGTGGATCACAGCTGTTGATCTCGACCAAGAATGAAAAGGGCCGTATCGTCACTTTGTAATTTTGGATACCGGAAGTGCAAGAGAGCAGGGGTAGAGGAGACCTTGCATCGGGAAAGCGTGAAACGCGAAGAGCTGAGGAGAGATAATTTCTGGATATCGGGATTCGATATTTCGGGGATCCTGTGGACAAAAGATCTGAGCACTTCATCCTCAGAGAACCCAAAAATGTGAAAGAAGGAGGAAGTTTGGGCCTAGGAATTTTGGCATTTTGCATATCGGCTTTTCAGGAGTCTTGAAGACAGGAAGCCAGGCGCTTTGCGTTGATGAACCCCGAAGAAGACTGTAGTCATATGAGGGGAGGTCATATGAACTGAGAGCATAGCTGAGGGGGATAACCATGACTAAAGTTATTTCGGCATTTCAACATTTCGGGGATCAGGGGATCGAGAGGGTAGAGGTTCTTGACATCAGGACTCGGGAAGTCCCGAAACCCAAAATTACTTTTCAGGAAAAGATCGAAGGTCATATTCGGTGACCGTGGAAAGGAGAAGCTTGCACCTGGTGTATGTTCACATAGGTGGGGTTTCAACAGGACCTGTGGATTGAACATTGGATATTCCAGCAGGGAATCAAAAGAGCCGCTTTGGCTCGAGGAGGCTTTTGAACGATCCTGCATGGACCTCGACCTGAGGGTTTGGGGGTCTGCGCCAGTTGTGGTATCTGAGCCTGACTCTGTTTGTATATTTCAAGCAGAGAGAGAAGGAAGGAAAAACTCTGGTACACATCAATTTGGTATCATAGGCAACTTGCAGAGACAGAAAAAAGGAAAACAGAGTGCTAGAAACTTTGTAATGATTGTTTGCAGGTAGGCAACAATCAAGAAGACAGTTAGTAGGAATGTAGGAGATGCTGAAAACACTTAGGGTTGCTGAGTGACAACATATTTTCCAAGAGGGCAGATAGAAGACAACAAGATGGCTACTAAAGGCCATAAGCATGGTAGAAAGAAGAACCACCAGTAGTAGGAGAACTCTACAACGGATAAAGAACTCACTGGGGTCAGAGCGAGGATGGAAGAGATTGCACTGTGGGTGTAGAAGAATGCTAAGTCGAGATGGGTATATGAATGGCCCATGAAGATGAAGGTAAAATGTCCAGTCAAGGAACTGTTGATCAGAAGACAACAGAGCCTGTTAAAGGGATGGTTGAGGAATGCTGAAAAACTCAACAGAACGAAGGAGGAGATGGTTCAGGTATGTGAGCTAGAAGCTTCGAGAAACCTCAGTAGTGAGGATGACATGAGATCAGCTGGAGATCTCAACGACTGCCAAGAGGGTAGAATATAAGTTCCCAATTGCCAAGAGGGCAATGAGATGAGATTATTGTGGGATCTCATAGACTGTCATGAGGACAGTCGGGGAATTTCACATCACCAAGAGGGCAATGAAACGAGGTCACTGGGGGATCTCATTGACTGCCAGGAGGGTAGCAGGAAAATCCCAATTTGCCAGGAGGGCATGGGAACATAAATGAGGCTATGTGAGAGTCTGATGAACTCAGAGGTGAGTTTGAATTAGCCTGAGGAGCTGACAGAGTAGATGAGCTCAAAGATGGATTTGGATAAGCCAGAGCAGCTGACAGGAAAATATTAGAGGGATCTTTTGATTATTGGAGGAATTCGAATATTACTGCCACTTAGCTCAGTTTGGGCTAAAACCTGTGTTGTAGATGCAAAAACAATAGAAGGACAGCCAACAGAGACTTTCATGGAAGAAGAAGTGGAGCAACCACCAATGACTGCCCAAGCAGAGGAAAGAAATGAGAATTCCGAGGAATGGCTCAAATTGTTCAACCAGGCAGTTGAAACAGAGACGATTGCAGCATTGGAGCTTGCAGCAGCAGAAGAAGAAAAAAGAGATAACATGAGCTTTGCCGATCTATGGGAGAAGATTGAAACCCTAGAGAGAAGGGTAGAGGTGCAGAACATGCACATCCAATAGATGAGGTTGGAAACTGATGAAGTGAAATTCCAAGCTGAGGAGCAACTGAAAGGAGCTCGAGACATACCAGCAAGAGGAATGGAAGAAACAACACTCTCATAGATGATGGCTGAAAAACAGGTCAGTGAAGAGAAGACTGCAGAGGAGATTGCAATAGAGTGGACACTTAGTGTCACATAGGATGAAGAGGATAGCATGGGAGATCATGGTGATCTTCCCATCTGCGGAGAGAATTTGTAGCAGAGGAGACTGCATGAACAGAGCCAACCATTGCAGCAGCTGGACGAGGTTGTTAGAATATAGAAGATGGTGTGCTCATTTTACCATTGACGATACCTTCGTCACCCAACCATAGGTTGAAGACTCCCTACGAGAACCTTAACCTTGACTGAGAATTCCTTTGGAAGCAAACCATAGGCTAGATAGCCAAACAAAGAGTAGCGCATTAATCCCCAAGGATAGTGCATCACAAAAGACTGATCAGATGTTCCAAACCCTAGCCAAGAGATATTCAATCCAAAACTGAGATCTTGTTGCTGCTACAACTGCACCAGCTCTTCCTCCAAACCTGTGCACAAGACTACAACTGCAGTGTGCACCAAACTACAGAACTGCAATTCTGAGATGCAACAAATGAGAACTGGCACTATGCAAGATACCAGATATATAAAATATGCAGAAGAGAAATGAAATGCTAGAAATGACAGAATAACAGTAAAATATCCAGCATAATCTTTACAATACACAGAAATGATATACGAAATAGCAACAGAAATAACACTTTGAATCAGATAGCAATGTTCACAGGCCTCTTCGAGGGGGAAACCTCCAGTCGAGCAATGCTCTGTTACAATAATATCCAAGCTAGGGTTTTTCATACCCTCGACCCTTATTTATACTAACTATGTCTATTAAGAGAAGCATCTAAAGGAAGATCCTTCTAGAAGCGAAAGCTTATATTAGGTCTTCTTACATCCGCCTTATTCTATTTTATTGAAAGGTCTTATTAATATTGACCTTTATTACATCTGAATACATTGATCTACCTATGTGCGGGTTAGGACCTTAACATGTCCGCCCCCTTAAAAACAAC
>ML779385.1:528139-559452 GCA_009831015.1 Picea engelmannii
AAGATCCTTCTAGAAGCGGAAGCTTCTATTAGGTCTTCTTACATCCGCCTTATTCTATTTTATTGAAAGGTCTTATTAATATTGACCTTTATTACATCTGAATACATTGATCTACCTATGTGCGGGTTAGGACCTTAACACGCTATGCATTTATAGTGGTTCTTCCAGTTTTGTTGGGGCTGACTTCTCCTTCTGGATATGTGTTTGTTCAGTATATTATTATTATTTTTGGTCGACTTCTTCTCTTTGAGGCTAATAGCCTAATATAAATTATCTTCTTGAGCCGACAAGGCTTCTAGGGTTATTAGCCAACTCATTAGGGTTTCTATTGCTTCCCGGAGTCTTCCATTCTCATCAGGTTCACACGTGGGGGTAAATACCTCCCTCAACTACCATAATATTAACACTCCCTCCTAGCTAGAGAGGTATTTACAGGTAATGGACTTGAGCACAAGACATACCATTTACCCGGTAGCATCAATATAGTCATCTAGACTATTTCATGATTAGATCATGAGCCTCACCATCACCATCAGCTACATCATCTCTCAAAACCATACTTCATCTGAGTAGTTAGATATGATGCTGGATAAGTCACTCTCACCATAGAGTGATACAAGAGGAGTAAAAGCTCTGAACTGTTTTCCATCTAGAAAATCTATGTTCATCATTCATCTGAATGATCATTATCTCCAATAAGTTGTTGATAGTCTTCAAGTGAATTAGAACAAGGATAGAACACACCTGTGTCTATTCATAGTAGTACACAACTACAATCCAGTGGTTCACTACCACATCAAGTAATACATAAGTACTTTATCAACAACGTATGGTTGCGAATGGTGAAACATATTCACCACAGTAGTTCTCATCTACTGTCATATAGTCTTCATAAAAAACATCTAAGAGCATCCTGCATAGAAACAATGTTATGATAAAAATTGTATCATCTGGGCCAATCTTTCACTCACATCTGTGAGATCTGAAAGAATGTCTGCCACCACAGTAGTCTTCATTTGCATAGAAACAATGTTATGATAAAAACTGAATCATCTGGGCCAATCTTTCACTCACGTCTATGAGATATGAAAGAGTGTCTACCCTCAGTATAGAATATCAACAATAATTATCTGGGACAATCTTTCACTCACATCTGTGAGGTCTGAAAGAATGTCTTCCCTCAATATAGAATATCAATAATGGGCTATCTGCCTCATTCTTCTCAACCAAGGAAGAAGGATTTTTTCTGATTTCTGAACCTGGACCATTTCCCACCCTGAGCCATTATTCTAACACTAAACAAAGTGTAGCTTGGAGAGAATGAGTCTTCCCTTGAGAAATGTTTGGACCATTCCTTACCCTGGGCCATTCCTTTGACACTAAACAAAGTGTAACCTGGAGGGAATGAGTCTGCCCTAAGGAATGACTATCCTGGACTATTCCCCACCCTGGGCCACTCTTCCGACACTAAACAAAGTGTAACCTAGAGAGAATGAGTCTACCCTCTAGGAATAACTATCCCTGATTGCTAGGCCTGGACTATTCCCCACCCTGGGCCATTCCTCCGACACTAAACAAAGTGTAACCTGGAGAGAATGAGTCTACCCTCGAGGAATAACTGTCCGAACCATTCCCCACCCTGGTCCATTCCTCCGACACTAAAAAAAGTGTAACATGGAGAGAATGAGTCTACCCTCGAGGAATGTCTATCCTGCATCAACCTCCAAAATGGACGATTCTTCGAAACTGCTCACAACTATGAAATTCGAAAGAATGACTGCTTGACGAGGCAGACCATTCTACTTGACCACTACTCAGAGTGACTGCCAGGAAGAATGAATGTCCTAGACCACTCCCCATGTTAAACACAATGGGAAGTAGTTGTCTATGATACATCAGCAATCAGTCTACCTCCCATGTTAACTACAATGGGAGGTCACTGTCCATCATAAATATCAATCCACTTTCCGAACAGAAAAGCATCTGTCCAATCTGGACTATTTCTCAATTACAAAGATAAATGCTCCCTCCTAACTAGAGAGTTATTTAAATCACAAAAATAAATGTTTGCGTACCTTATTTTAGTTTTAGAGTCTTCCCTTCCAACTAAGAGAGTTATTTCCACAAGCTCTAGCTTAAGTATGCAAGTTCTTTCATCTTGAATAGAGGCTTTACCAAAATGTATGCTTATCTGCTCATCTGTGGAGATATGTATTTGAGAAATCATTTTCTCCCTTCTAGACTTTATCATGGATAATCTAATGCTTGTATTGTAGTCTGGAACACTGTGAAGGCTTCATGTAGATCTGAACAATAAAGTATATCATAGTTGGAGAACTAGAACAGATCCATGTGGTACTTCTTCTGTCATCATGAGATCTGATCTTCTGAGTAGTCATCTTGATGTCATAGGAAATCTTCACCATTATTTTGTTGTGCACTAGAGGTTCTTCATCATGTTGTCTTTTGCATACAAGAGTCTCTTTCTGGTATGGCTCAAAGTCTTTAGATTTATCTTTATACTTTCTTTATTCAATTTCTCAAGAGAACATTCTTTGCATTCATCTAATGTGGAATTCTGACTCATGGATGTTGCAGATAATATAATGACTTATATAGAGATAAGTCTGGTGTAATGGAACAATCAATCATCATAGTCTTCTCACTCCATCTGGGAGAACCTCTAGTTCTGGATCTTGCAATGCTTTCATTCATAAGTTTTCCATACACTGTTCTTCATCACGACCTTCAGTTCTTCTGCTTGATTGCTTTTAGTGAGTTCATATCAGGCTGGCAAACTTGATACAATGATTGGTTGTTCTGGATTCTCTTTCTTTCTTGGAATCTTCATGTTCTTCTTCATGTTTTTCATTTACTTTTGGGTACATGGAGTTTATTGTAGATTCCATGCCCTAGAGATTCCACTTATACCTTTCATCATAGGATCACGGATCTGGATGGACAACCAAGAATGCTTTAAAGCTTCTTTTTGAAGAGGTCTTCTTCTGTGGTTGAGCTGAACACATACTGTCTTTCATGACTGCTACCATGGATATATATATATTTCATCATCTTCAATGGATCATAGGATTAGCTCCCTCCTAATCCTTTCTTCATGGAAGCATGCATATAATCGGCTCCTTTCATCTGATAAAGTCCATACTTTCATCTACATCCTTATTGTCTTCTACAGTATATAATTGGATCTCTTTGTCGAACAGAGTCCACGCTTCCATCTTAGTTGTCATCATAAGTCTTTCTCCAATTCCTTTTGATGTCTGACTTGTAAGTCTCTTCATATGATTGATTCGACTTATCTTGCAGTAGCTTCCACATGATTTGTATTTCATCCCTTCATGTGTGTTAGCTAATGATATTCATTCTTATCTTGTTGTTCTTTCATAGGTATAGTTCTTCTTGGAACATGTTATTTTCCAAGAGATAGATATACAAGATATGTACAAAGACGATGCAAGCAAGATATGTACAAGAAAATAAGAAGAGTGTTGTTACCTTTTAGTAGAAGAAGTCTCTTCCATCCTGCTTAGTCTTCTTTGTCGGTTCCTTTTCTTTAGCAATCGATGCTTCGTGTTTCTTCTTCCTTTTTTTTATCTCAGGGCACTGATTTATGTAGTGATCATACTTCTGATAGTTGAAGCACTGTATTTCTAAAATGTCTTTCTCTTGGTTTGGTTTCCTTCTTGAACCAAACTTCCTTTTGTTCCTGACGTTCTTGAATCTTGTTGTGAAGGCTTGATCATCGTACTTCTTTTGAGGTTTATCTTTTGCATTGATTCTTACTTCTTCTTGAGCACAACAAGTCCAAAGTTATTCAAATGTCGGATACTCCTTGCTTGTGTTCATGCTTGCGGCAAATGCATCCCACGTCTTGGGAAGACCATTGAGTACTATGTTCACCAATTCTTTTTCTGAAGTGATCTCTTCAATAGCTTGTAGTTGATCTCTTAACTGGGAGATCCTTACAAAGTATGATGTTATGTTGTCATCAGCATTCATATTCATGTCACGAAGCTCATTCTTCAGACTCATAACTTGTCCAATGTTTCTGACTAAGAAGAGATTTGGTAGGGCATCGTACATCTTCTTCGATGAGTCAATATGGGAGATGTAGGGTATCAAGTGGCCTTTTATGGAATCCACTATGATACTCATGGAATTGATGTCAACATCTTTGAACTTCTCCATAGCTACAACGTTATGCGGTTCCTTCTCTTCTCCTTCTTTAAACTCTAGCTTCATGATCTTTCCTTTCACAATATCCAACACTTTATTCCTAGCAAGGATGAAGTCAATACTTGTCTTCCATGCTCTGAAGTTAGAGGCTCCATCTAGCTTGTTCTTAGACTTCATAGAGTTCATCATGGATTTATTGACTTGGTCAAACCCTAGATTTGACCATAAATACAAACTTCACATCTTGGACTTCTGAGTGTACCAGGAGATGCGCTAGGCTAGGGTGCACTGAGCTATCCAGAGATTAGGTCAATCTTGTCACTTAAGGTGCCTCAAAAAAAGGTTTAGGATTTCTACAACTGCTTCTGCTAGTAGCCCTAGCCACAGTGCTTCTGGAAACTGCTCCTGCTAGTAACCCTAGCGGTAGTTCCTCAACGAGCTCAATGTCTAGTGGCTATGTTTTTTTCCAGCATTTTAGGCTGACTGAAGGGGCGTGGGCCCATAACCTGTTAGAATATAGAAGATGGTGTGCTCATTTTACCATTGACGATACCTTCTTCACCCAACCATAGGCTGAAGCCTCCCTCCGAGCACCTTAACCTTGACTGAGAATTCCTTCGGAAAAAAACCATAGGCTAGATAGCCAAACAAAGAGTAGCACATCAATCCCCAAGGATAGCACATCACAAAAGAATGATCAGATGTTCCAAACCCTAGACAGAAAATATTCAAGCCAAAACTAAGATCTTGCTACTGCTGCAGCTGCACCATCTCTTCCTCCAAACCTGCGCACAAGACTGCAACTGCAGTGTGCACCAAACTGCAGAAATACAATTCTTAGATGCAACAAATGAGAACTGGCACCCTATATTTATAGTGGTTCTGCCAGTTTTGTTGGGGCTGACTTCTCCTTCTGGATATGTGTCTATTCAATATATTGTTATTATTTCTGGCCAACTTCTTCTCTTGGAGGATAATATCCTAATATAAATTATCTTCTTGAGCTGACAAGGCTTCTAGGGTTATTAGCCAACTCATTAGGGTTTCTCTTGCTTCCCGGAGTCTTCCATTCTCGTCAGGTTCACACATGGGGGTAAATACCTCCCACAACTACCATAATACTAACAGAGGTGATCGATGAGATCAAAAGGTTGATGATCAGATCACAAGAGATTGCTAGCAACAAGAAGCTAAGTAGAAGGGAGACTGCCAGAGCAGCAGCAGCAAGGAAGTAGCAGCATCAACAAAACAGAGAAGAAAATGGACAACTCCAAAGAATTGTTTGGGATCTAGGAGCATTTCAACAACCAGGGTGGAGAGCTCATGAATTTTTCGCAGCAGAGGAGTATGATGTAGGAGCATTGCTCCCAATCCAGCCATGCACCAGCCAGCCAGCCCACTCAATGCATTCAAGGCACGCATTCAAGGAAGAGAGGCGCCAACCCTCTCATATTTTGAATTTGAATAAAAGGAATTTAATGTTTTTAAGGTTGTTAGAGCCAAAAGGCCATGCCTATACACAATATTTAGATGTATATATCTATTAAATGGTTGTAAGGCTGAATCTAGCTCCGATCTAGACTAGACAACCATTAATTGTAAATTCAATGTAATTGGATAGAGTAGGTAGCTTAGAGGGGAGAGCTCGAAGAGCCCCCTCATGTAAAATATATTTTGATCTTGTTTAGGGTAGAGGTAGAAGTTGAGGTAGCAAGAATCAAGAAGAGAAGAAAGGAGAGTCGAGACTATGTTGCAGTCCGAGCTCAAACACATTCTAAAGAGGCATTTTTAGATTAATACAATCATAGCAATTTTTCTTGCATGTTATTTTGTGTAGGTTGAATGTATTCTTGTGTGTATTGATGATATGTTGTAGATGTATGTTGTAGATGTGCGTTTATAGGGACATATAGGTTCTACTATCTATTGGGTTCTTTCATTTTAGGTTTGGAGTTATTTAAGGCTTTATGCCAAGAGGGCGTGATAGAACACTACGGGTTCTGATGGCCAGTGCATAGAGTGCATTTCCAATTCTGTGGAATTTGGATAAAGACGTGCTAGGAGGGAACACCAACTGAAATCATTGACTCAGAGGAAGACCTCAAAGTTGTTGAATACCTTTGAGGTGAGACTGTGCAGAGGAGGACCCAGTAGAAGACAAAATCTTTGAGGAGTTCTGTAGAGCTCTGCCAAGAGGGCATTGAGCAGGTGCATAGAGTTCACAGAGGAACTCTGTTGAGTTAAGGAGGAAGATAGAACTACTGAGGGTTCTATAGAGATCTTCCAAGAGGGCATTGAGCACAGGAACAGAGTGTTGAGGAGGAACTTTGTTGTGAGTCCAAAGAGAAACTGAACCACTAAGGATTCTAGACACTCTGCCGGGAGGGCATTGAATAGGTGCTAGAGAACAGGAGGAAAGAACTATTTGAGTCCTGGAACTAAAGAAGAGTCAAAGGAAAGAGCTTCTTAGGGTTGCTGAACACCCTGCAAAATCAGTAAGAAATTTCTTGAGTATGAGAGTGCCAGGAGGGCATCAAATTCTCCATTTGAGGGAGAAGGAAAAAGGGTTAGTCCCTTAAAGGTAGAATCTACAGGAAAAGCTCAGAAGCGATAGCACCGAGTTAGCATGCAGAGATTTTGTAAGGTGTGCATGAGTCGTGGGAACCTTTTAAGGTTTTAGAGAAGGCCAAGATCAGGAAGGGGAGTGCTTTTACATACAGAGGCCACAAGAGGTTGCAGAGGCTGAAAGGGAGAACTCTTTGGAGAGTTTAGAGTCCTGAAAGCTCAAGAGGGACATCGTCTCCGAGTGCGTAGGCGAGACCAAGGGTCGTAAGGCTCGCAGAAAATAACCAAAGGGTGAGGCCTTTAGCATTTGGGAATTCTTCCAAGTTCGGGAAGAAGGCACATGCTCAAATGGAGAGCACAATTGCCATCGGATCAGGCTGAAGGGAAGATATGGACCGTTGAAGTTTCCACGTCCAGGGAGCAGTGGGAGAGCGCACAAAGTAGGAGAGATCGTGAGTCATCAGATCTCACACAAATCACCAACAGTTGTCAGATCTGGAAGAAGGCACATGTGAGTTAAGCCCACATATGAGGAGAGTAGAGAAATTCGGGAAAATCCCAACAGGGCAAGAATATCGGGATTTCAGATTTCGGGAGTTTGGGATTTTGGAGGTCCTGATGACGAGAGATCATGGAAATTCACAGTGAAAGTCCCAAAACAGTGAGAGAAATATGATCCATCCATCTGGAAGGTGGACACATGTCGCGAGATCTCCATTTCGGGGATTCATACATCGAAAAGCATAGAAGAGAGTCTTTCGACTTCGCGAGTGGAGAAGTTCCGAAACGATCTGGACTGTCCATCGTGGGAGGAAACGTGGCAAAGATTGGGGAGTCCACCAAGATTTCAGATATCGTGGATTCAAAGGGCCAGAGGAGAAGTGTCGTAGGGGTCACGAAGTTCTGAAACGTGAAACCCTGAAACTCTATGGGAGGAGGACCATTTCGGTACTTCGGTCACCGGGAGCTCATAGGAACAAAGGTTTGATGCCACAGGATTTCATGAAGTTCCAAAATGAGAATTCCTAAAAGCAGGATAAGGAGTATTTCCGGGAGCATTTCGGCATACCGGATATTGGGATTTCAGAAATCCTGAGGACGAAAAATATGGGCTCTTAGGGAGAAAAGTCCCGAAAAGATCAGGACCATTGATCTGGGAGTAGATCACAGCCGTTTATATCGGCCAGGAGTGAAAAGGGCCATATCGTCACTTTGTCATTTCAGATACCAGAAGTGTGAGAGAGCAGGGGTAGAGGAGACCTTGCATCGGGAAAGAGCGAAACGCGAAGAGCCGGGGAGAGATAATTTCAGGATATCAGGATTCAGTATTTCAGGGATCCTGTGGACAAGAGATCTGAGCACTTCAGCCTCGGAGAACCCGAAAATACAAAAGAAGGAGGAAGTCGGGGCCCAGGTATTTCTGCATTTATCATATCATCTTTTCGGGAGTCTTGAAGACAGGAAGTCGGGCACTTTGCGTTGATGAACCCCAAAGAAGACTGCGGTCATATGAGGGGAGGTCATATGAACTAAGAGTGTAGCCTAGGGGGATAACCACGACTAAAGATATTTCGACATTTCAACATTTCAAGTATTGGGGGATCGAGAGGGCAAAGGTTCTTGACATCAAGACTCAGGAAGTCTCGAAAGCCAAAATTACTTTTCAGGAAAAGATCGAAGGTCATATTCGGTGACCATGGAAAGGAAAAGCTCGCGCCTAGTGTATGTTCTCACAGGTGGGGTTTCAGTAGGACCTGTGGATTGAACATTGGATATTCCAACATGAAATCAAAAGAGCCGCTTCAGATCGAGGAGGTTTTTGAACGATCTTGTGTGGACCTCGGACCGAGGGTTTGGGGGTCTGTGCCACACCCTCAATGCCACTATCATCCAATTGCTAAAATTATCCGAGGACCCTCCCTTCCTTGAATAACCCTCCCAGATAGATGGTACTGACTCTTCCCATACTATGGCCTTTCATTACAACCCCTTTCATCATGACCCCCCATCTTCCTTGAGTTGAGATCAATAAATTTGATGGCTCTGATCCCATGGGCTGGGTCACCCAAATGGAGCATTATTTTTCTTTTCATAACATTACTGATGAGTTAGATAAACTTTGTTATGTTGTTCTGTATTTGGATATTGAATGTTGGTAATGGTGGAAATGGTGTAAAAATGCATGCCAGGGGTATGTTTCTTGGACCCAGTTTGTTATAGATATTTATGAATTCTTTGACATCAACACATTTAGGTCTTTTGACCAAGTTGAAATATTATGGCACAATGGAAGACTTTATAACTTTCTTTGAGCACTTGAAATATAGAATGGAGGCCATGAAAGATGCCTTCTTCAAAGAATGTTTTATCAGTGGCCTAAAGGATGAAATATGGGCCGAGGTCCTCATGGATCACCTCCAAACTTGGTTGGAAGATACTAAATGCGCCAAAGAAGAAAAAAAAAGTTGTCTTTTCACATAACAAAAAACCCTCATTTCTTCCCTACCCCTGACTTACCAATCTTGCCCCTCATGTTAGCCCTCTCAAGATCCAAAAATGAACTTGAGTAGAAATGGTTGAAAATCAACTCAAGGGTCTTTGCTATAATTGTGAAGAAAATTATTTTCTCAGGATGAAGTGTAAGGAAAATAATATTTTTGTGGAAATTTATAAGGATGTTTCTCATGAGGAGGCTGAAGCTTTCCCTATGGAAGAGCTACCCCCAATAGATGAGACTAATCCTCTTGCAGACCCACCTGAAGTTGAATCGCTGATTCTTTTGCACACTCTTACTTGCTTATCTTCTCCCAAAACCCTCAAGATCATTGGATACATTGAACATAGGATAGTCATAATCCTTGTTGACAATGGAAATACCCATAATTTTATTCATCATTTCATTACCATGGAAATCAATTTCTATATCCATGCTATCAAAAATATTCAAATCATGATTGCTAATGGAGTTTCATTGAAATGTGGCAGGCATTGTGAAAATGTGAGCCTACAAATTGATCAACAACACCTGAAATATCATATATGATTTCTATCGACATGGGAGGTTGTGACATTGTGCTCGGTACTGAATGGTTACGAAATATAGCCCCAATCCTCATGGATTTTATGGAATTAACCATGTAATTCTAATGGGAAGGATAGTAGTATCCATTCCAAGGTATCACAACAAGATCCCTTGATATCATCAGTTCCCATCAAATGGAAACGCTACTAAAAAAATGTCATTCTAGCATTATATCCAAAATTCATTCCATTCAAGGTTGAGACACCCTCTATTCAACCTAACCTCCAATATAGCCTCTCCCCACACCAAGTTTTTTTTACCACTCCCCATGGAGTTCTCCCTTCCCATGGTGTTCATGATCATTCCATTCATCTAGTCTTGCAAAACCTTCATCCCAATGTTCACCCTTATGGTCATTGATTTTCCGAAAAGAATGAAATTGAGAAACTTGTTCAATAATTGCTTGAAGTAGGTGTTATCCATCATAGTACCAGCCCCTATTCTTCTCATGTGGTCATGGTACTCGAGAAAGAGGAAACATGTCGCATGTGTCCATAGTTTTTCATCCTCAAGAAAATCACATTAAAAGACAAATTTCCCATTATTGTCATTGATGACCCGTTGGATGAATTGAGTAGTTCTCATTACTTTACTAAACTCTATCTATGTTATGTATACCACTATATATGTATGAAAGAGGAATACATTCCCAAGACAACATTTAGAACTCATGAGGGTCACTATGGGTTCTTGGTCATGCCCTTTGGCCTTTGTAATGTTCCCTTCACTTTCCAAAGTTTCATGAATCATTTCTTCCATCCTTTGCTCTCTCATTTTGTATTAGTTTTCTTTGAAGATATTATAATCTATAGTAAAACTTGGAAATCCCATCTCACCCATGTGGATCAAGTTCTCCATGTACTCTCTCAAAAAAAACATTTTCTCAAAAAATCTAAATATTCCTTTGGAGCCTTGGAAGTAGAGTACCTAGTTCATATTGTTGGCAATGATGTTGTATGGATGGATCCTAATAAAATTGAAGCTATGAAGGATTGACCTCTCCATAAAAATATTAAGAGTTTGCATTGTTTTTTTGGGTTTAATGGGATATTATACAAAGTTTGTTCATAATTATGGAAAAATTATGGCACCTCTCACTGCTCTCCTTAAAAAGAATTCTTTCACTTGGAATTCATTTGTTGATCAATCCTTTCATGCCTTGAAATAGGTCATGTGCACAACGCATGTCATGGAACTTCTTGACTTCACCAATTCCTTTGGACATTTGGTCCAATCAGTATATGAAAATGAAAATTTGGCTATTATCGATGTCATGGATCTATGGAATCCTTATCTATAGGGGTAAGTATTCCAAATTAAAAATGATCATCATAGCCTCAAGTATTTTCTAGAACATCGAATTTAATTTCCGTAGCAATGACAATGGGCGACCAATCTATTTGGATATGATTATGATATCGTTTACAAGAAGGGAAAATAGAATGTGGTTTTTGATGCTATTTCCAAGAAGTATGAAAAAGAATGGTCCCTCTTTTCTCTCTCCCTCATTTTATCAGATTGGCTCCAAGATGTTTTCCAGGAAAGGCTGCAAGATGCCAAAATTTCTTGCATGATCCAACAATTGAAACACCATTCTAAAGATTCTCTATGATACTCTTGGCACAATGAAGATCTTATCTACAAATACCATATGTATTTAAGAAAATAGTCACAACTTGAATCCACAATGTTTTCAAAGATTCATGCTTAACCCATAACTGGGCATTATGGGTTTGCAAAAACCTATGAACAGGTCAAAGGTTATTTTTTCTGGGATGGTATGAAAACTTACCTATGCACCTTTGTGTATTAATTTGATATCTATTAACCAGATAAAGGGAAAACAATCAAATCTCTAGGAACAGTCCAACCGTTCCCATTCCCCTATCTATTAGGAGCGATATTTGTATGGATTTCATTATTGGTCTACCTAAATAAGGTAATAAGTCATTCATCATGGTGGTAGTATATCTTCTTTCCAAATATGTTAATTTATGTGTTCTTCAACACACATTCACCACATCTACACTCGCTCAAATTCTTATGGATAATTTATTCACACTTCATGGCATTCCTCATTCTATTATCTCTGAATGAGATCCAACTTTCACCACCAATTTTTGACAATAATTTTTGAGGCTCTATGGAGCCCAATTTCATCTCAGCATTACCTACCATCCCCACGCTATGGTTAAACTGATGTTGTCAACAAGTGTTTGGAAATATATTTGCGGTGTTTTGAATTCGATAGACAAAATCAATGATATTAGTGGCTACCCCTAGTTGAATGGTGGTAAAACACATCTTACCATACTACTACTCACATGACTCCTTTTGAACCAATCTATGGGAAATATCCATAATTGTTTCTCTCATACTTGCCATGTGTCTCCAAGGTTCACGAGGTTGACAACAATATTACAATCTCAGGAGCCATTCTCCATACCCTCAAAGAAAACTTGGTCATGGCTCAAAATCACATGAAACAATAAGCATATCGGGGTCATTTTGAACATCAATTTGTTGAAGGGGACCAAGTGTTTCTTAATCTTCAACCTTTCAACCTTATAAGAAAAATTAACTCAAATTTGAACATTGTCATAAACTTAGCCCCAAATTATATGGTCCTTGTACAATTCCCAAGTGAGTGGGGCATATGGCCTACTAGTTACCTCTACCAAATCATTCTAATCTCCATCAAGTTTTTCATGTATCAGGCTTAAAGAAAGTGATTGGAACTAAGTTCCAAACTCAAACCAGTCTCCCTGAGTTGGATGAAGAACGTTCCATTTGGTTGGATCCACAAGAATACTTAGACCAATGAGAGCATTGTCTCCATATTCCAACCCTCAAGAAAGTGTTAGTCAGTGGAAATATACAACTCCAGAAGATTCCGCCTGGGAGGTGGCCACCCTTCTACAACAATTTCCTCATGTCAATCCTTGAGGACAAGGTTATTTTTCAAGTGGGAAGGAAGGGCATGTTAGAGACCTAACCTCCCTAATCCTTCACATAAGTAGAATAATATATTTTCCAAGTAACAAAGGCCTAGTTAATAAGACCTATTTAATAATGTGAAGACCTAATAGAAGCTTCCTCTCCTAGAAAGATCTTCATCTAGAATGTGTTACTTAGAAGATAGAATTAGTATAAATAAGAGTAGGAGGCATGAGCGAGTCTTGTCTTGACAATTATATTGTAATGCTGGAGGTTTCCCCATAGAAGAGTCGAAGAGGCAAGTGAACATTCGTTCCTTATTCCTTTCTCCGCTAGTAATTTATGCTATATTTATGTTTTCATCTTTTTATAATACATCTCATATGGAACATGGGACCTTTCAATCAGGGTCTATGAAAAAAGAATTATTAGGATCTGTGATTTTTTTTTTATTAGAGATGAAATGAAAATAGGCATGAAGTAGTGAATGGTATTCATAATTAATAGTAAAATTTTAAAATAAGATATGTACTACTGGTCATATACACAACATTCACACTCTTGTTAATAAAGTAATGCAATAGAAGTCATAATTTGCATAATTCACAACAAGTATTTTCTTTTACTTAAACTATCGAATGGTTCTATTGAAAAATGGCCACATAGAAATATGATTGATACACCAACGTTTCCTTTTTCTATTGTTGAGGATTATTTTCTTATTGTCATAAACTATAGGGTTCTAAAGACCAAACAAGGGTCATTTGGCTCCTTGTAGAGCATATTTTTACTTGTTTCTTGCTCCTTGGGCTAGATACTTCCACTCTTACCTTGAATTTCTAAAAATCTCCTCCTGGAACTATAGATCATTCCCTTTTATATGTTTCTCAACCATTACAATCAAGGTTTGAGCCGTTACATTGTTCACAAAGTTAATTTACACCTAAAGTATGGTGTACCACCTATTCAAGGTGCCATTGGCTTGGAATGTTTTTTTCATACATGCCTTTTCACCCTGTTCAAATCACGCATCGATCAATGGAGAATGCAATATAATCCGAACATGAGTTTTATGGTTTAAAATTCAGATCGATCCAAAAGCATCCAACTTTCTCTTTGGGATCCACTAGTTAGGGTTGCTGCTCCTTTCCTTCAACACCCACACTCTATATAGAATATATCTATCTAGGTCACTACTCTATGCTACCCACTCCGATTAATCCATACTTCTCTCTGCCACAAATAATTACTACCATCTTTGCATATACAAATAGTCTCAGCCACTTACTATCACTCTATTGTTCTCCTCTAGGTATTCAACATGACAATTTGTACTCCTGGTATCCCAAACAAGTAAAATATGGAATTAGAGTCAACTTTGTTCATCAACCAATAGAACATTTCCTATGACCCAGGGAAACGTGGCTAGGTTTTTTTTCTAAGATGCCTTTGTCATCTACCCGACCATTGCATCACAACTACAAATTTCATCTAATTTTAAAGTTCACATATAAATTTAATCTTGTAACAACCCAATTTGATTTTATTAATCTTAGTTAGTTAAATTAAATTAAATTAATTATTAAAATAAATACGTTTGGATTGTTTTTACTATTTTATTATTTAATGGTAGGTGAGGGAATTGATGAGGGGATAATGTAGACGGGGAATTAAATGAGGGGGAGGGATTCAAGAGAGGAGGATAAGGAAGAGAGGAGAGGAATGGGAGAGGTGTATTTTTTGGGGCGGGAATTTGGGAAGAGGAAGAAGAGGAAGAAATTCTGAAAGAGGAAGAGAAGGAAGAAATTTTGAAAGAGAGAGGGAAGAAGGAGGAAATTGGAGGACATGGATTTTTTGGGGAACTTTTATAGGGGGATGATATTTCTAGGAACTTTTGGCTCAGGGGCCGATAAATCGCACGGATTCCTAGAGCTAGGGAGCGAGAGAGGTTGTTTGTAATTGGCCGGGAGGTAAATATTCAATTTGGACAGTTTGGGCTAGAACAAGAACAAGAGAACAAGGGCCTAAATCAACCAATCTGCAGGTCGAGGTGTGTATTTTACTAAGTTGATATGTTGTTATTATGTTGTTATTTTTATTATGTTGTTGTTTTTATTATTTATATTCACCATTTTATTCTTGGTATAAAGAAAAATCATGAAAGAAAACCAATAACTAAATTACAGTTATTTCAGTAGGATATTAGGAGATATTTATTATTTTATTGAGGCCCTGAAATAGAAGGCCTTACAAATGGTATCAAAGCCCAGTTTAAAAACTGAAACCTAGGGCTTACCCACCTACAATCCTGGAAAAATAGAACTTGAACATTGGACATGCAACTACCCTATATTTTACAACCCTTAATTAAACCAAAAATATCCCATAAATGACCATCGAACCTTAAGGAAACTACCCCAAAAAGTATTGGAGAAGAGGGTGAGTGCACCAGGGAAAAGACCCTGCAACACCTCTTCTAATCCAATGTCCACATGTTACTTGTTCCACTATTCCAAGCCTTGTACCTGTAAACATCCTCACCTGAAAAAGAATAGGAGGAAATAATTATAAAGGTTAGATACAATAATATAAATAGAAAAAAAAATGCAATAATATATACAAAAAAAATGCCATAATATAAAATAATGTTATTGGGGTTATTATTTATTGACCCCAATATCCTTTTATATACCAAGTCACATGAAAAATTAGCCAACACACAATACTAAAGCCCGACACACAAGGCCAAGTGCTTAACAAAAAGCTACAAGGGGCAGTGCACTACGAATATAACAAAAATAAAAGTATTGGGCTTAATCCCATCGAGCCTCATATCTCTAAACATAGAACCAAGAGCAAAGACAAACCAATGCCAAGTCACAACAACCACTCGACATCAAGTTAGTGACCAAGTGCCAAGCGCCAGGGAGAATCCCACGAGGTCATGTGCAATGCATGTCTCGTATACTCCCAAATTAGCTCTGCAATTTCCCCCTCATTTTTCCTCTTCATTCCTAGGTCAAACCTTGCAAAAGAAACCGTTAATTCCTTCCAGATTTTTTTTCCCGAAAAACAGGACAAAAATAAAATAAAATAAAAGACAATTGAAAAGAGTAAACTATGAACCCTATCGCGGACCAAGAGGCCATACAAAGATTTCAAAATAATACGAGAGTAGATACCTGCATCCTGTGCAACATTCTACAACACCCGAACTCGAGGAAAAATAGTCATATTCATACCATAAGAGTTCGGAGCCAAATTTATCCACATACAAAGCATGATGCAGAAGAAAACCATGGCCCTTTTCACTACTAAACGCATCTTCATTTCCAGCCCCACAGTGGTGAATAAAACTAAAACCAATACAAAAATGAATACCAACTCCATTATGAGTGCTAATACTCAAATTAAGCGCAAGCCTAAGAACAATCCCAACTCCAATATCAACCCTAAGCAAAATACCAGTTCCTTTCACAATACCAACATCAAGACTGATTTTTTGGCTTGTCCTGTAAGAGTAGAAGGATACGATGCCACAGGATATGTGGAAATCTTTGAAAACATGAAAACTTTGTGCAAGGAAGGTCAGCTGAACGAAGCAGTCGACATGGTGAAAATTATCGAAGATAGAGGCATTCGAGAAGGCCTCTCAACCTATGCCTCTATATTGTAGTGTTGTGTGGATGCGAAGGCTTGTCCAAGAATCACGTAGGAGGAGCCCACATGGGGAAAGCCCAAATTCCAAGCCTAAAACCAAGTGTCGAGCGCCAATGCACCAAGAGAGAGCACCAATTCAGAGGAAGAAAACCCACGAGGGGAGTTCCTTTTGTACTATGCGTCCAACTAAGCTATCCACCAACACCTTCGCCACCGCCCCCCCCCGCTTGTCTCTTCTAGAAGCACCAAACCACGAGCCAAGAGGAGGAGAGATCAGGAAGGAAGCCCACAAGGAGAGACCAGTACACACGAGAAGCCATGGTTTTGCGCGCCTCTGTCGAATCCAAAAATAAATGGTTTATCAAGCGAACTGCAGAGCTTTGGTCTCATGCTCTTCGAACCAGACAATGAGTGAAGTGAGGAGGAAAGCAGTGATTAGGGTTGAAGGGTGAAATTATGAAAGATAGAGGGAAGAAAGAGAAAATTGGGGGACATAGATTTTTTCGGGGAATTTTTACAGGGGCACTGCTATTGCTGGGAACTTTGGGCTTGGGGCCAAGAAACCACAAGGATTTCTGGAGCTAGGGATCCGGAGAGGTTGTTCCTAGTTGGCTGGGAGGTAAGTATTCAGTTTGGACAGTTTGGGCAAGAACAACAACAAGAGAACAAGGGGCTAAATCAACCAACGTGCACGTTGAGATATGTATTTTACTAAGTTAATATGTTGTTATTATGTTGTTGTTGTTATTATTTCTATTTATGAATTTATTCCTCGTATAAAGAAAATCAAAAAAGAAAACCCAAAACTAAATTGCAATTATTTGAGTAGGAGATTATGAAATATTTATTATTTTATTGAGACCCTCAAATAGAAGGCCTTACAACCCTTACTGATAACCTATGATTACCTTTATTTTTCTTTATAAAAAAATGGATCTTTGTGCTAAAATGCATTAATCACGGGGTTAGAATTAGCGATTAGAATTTTGCATTAGCTTTACCTTTCTACCGCTTTGAAAATATAAAAGTTAATAAAAAGTACCATATCAGTACTAAATAAATTATGAAAAGCATTGTACAAAATGCTAAAATTTTAAAAGTGCTATAGAAGATGCTATATCAACTAAGAAAAAGTGGTGCAAGAGATGCTATATAAACTATGAAAAAGTGGTGTAGGAGACGGTACGATTATTTAAAGGATTGTATCAGATGCTAATTAAACAATTGGGATGAGTTACTAGGTAGCTTAGTCTTTGCTCTTTTTTTTTAAATACATATTATATTTGCATAGAAATGTTTATATAAAAACACAAAAAGAAGAAAGATAAATATCATGAAATTTGTATGCTTTTTAAGGGTCCCTCCCTTTTTCACTAAAATGTTTACTCTAACTAAATTTTTTTGAGGGAATGCATATTTGAAAAAATACAAGTCTGACGATGTGCATACAATGAACCGACACATCATTTTGAGTGATTATTAGATTTCTACATAAATTTAAGTTTGATTTAGTTTGAAAATAAATCAGAATTTCAAACTCATGACCATCTCATGCTTTATTCACTTGTTTTTCTAAGTGAATCCCAACTAAATGCCTTCATCCTGCTGGAAAAACTAAATGCCTTCATCGCATTCATTCAAACTTGATCAATGTTACCAGAGTTAAAGTTAATTTTAATTTTAATAAAGATTTACAGATAGTTCGTTTAACAAAGGCGACATCCTATGTGGATTTCTTTCATTCCTCAAGTGTTATCAGTTGATTTGATTGATAGAACACATTTTATATCCATGTCTTCGCGAACCAGTGCATCTCTCGAGTGCCATAAAACTTTCTAACATTCCACAATTATTATTTGTTGATTTGATTGATAAAGCACATATTATAGGTATTGGCTAGCTGTTTTAAGATTTTTTTTTTTTTTTTTTTTCAGGAATTTCTCAATATAAATTTACACGAATCACTATTTTTTGTTATTCAAAATCCATTTTTGAATGTAGAAATGGATTCTATAGAAATAATCACTTAAATCTATGAGTCCAACAATTTCTGGCCATATTATATCCATTGCTTCTCAAACCAGTACATCTCACCACTGCCATAAAAATGTGCTAGTATATCAACTACTTTTTACATAAATGTGGTGGTTGTTAGTTGAGAACCCACATCCATGAACACAACCATTAATATATTTATACGTATTA
The DNA here is from genome assembly GCA_009831015.1 of Picea engelmannii. Classification (NCBI taxonomy): domain Eukaryota; kingdom Viridiplantae; phylum Streptophyta; class Pinopsida; order Pinales; family Pinaceae; genus Picea; species Picea engelmannii. The sequence continues at coordinate 546,783 of ML779385.1, forward strand.
AATCTAATAATTAATTATTATTTAATAATTAGGTATTAATAATCAAACAATTATTTATAAATTATAAATTAATTTAACACAAACAAAATAATATATTATAAAGTAAATAAAAATAATAATAAAATAATATATGTAATAATAAAGAAATAATAACAAAATAAAAGCATTACTAAAATAGTACATTAATAATACAAAAATATATTTATAATGTAACAATACATTGATGATGATGGTGATTAACGTCCACTAAGACCTAATTGGTCTATCGGACCTTAAGAGTGTAAGTGATTACTTGTGATTCTTTAGAATTTTGTTTCTGTGCTCGAAAAACATTAAGATAAGCTTTCCAAGATCACCATACTTTTGTTGAGTTAAGAGGTTAGGAAGGTTGGTAGTGTGATCAATATTTTGAAAATGAGATCTAATATGGGTATAGGCTGGACAATCTAAGAGAACGTGTTTTTCATCTTCAACCTTCTTAGTGTCACAAAGGTGACACACTCTTTCATCCCATAGCGTTTTAGGAATTGACCAATGCCGAGTATCACTATGGAGCTCGTGAGAATTTGTTCTTATCTTAGCAATGCTTATTTTTTTCTTTACACTTGGCAAAACAGATAGATAATTCTGATCTTCTAGATTAGGGTTGATTACATCTTTATAATATCTTAATTTTCTTTTTTCCTCTAACTCTTTATCACACCACATTTTTTCCTTAAATTTTGATTTGACGTTTTTTTAAATAGTATCTTTATTCTGCAAAATGGTTTCTTCCATGATTCCCCAATAGTTTAGCCAAGACCGGGCATCTTTATGCCATCCTCGCTTGAGTCGATGGTGGTTATGACTTGATTTGGAATCAATTTTAGGTAGCCTCTTGTCTTCCATGTTGTTTAACTGTTCTTATACATTAGGTATCTAGTCATAGCCATGCTCTGAATGGGGGAAAGGCTTGTTTCTATGAGGAGGATGGGATAGGGTGTATTTCCTTTAATTTTGAGATTATAGGTTATAAAATTCTTTTGTATTTGCTCTATCTTTCTCCAGGATTCACGAGAGATACTACAACCCTAGACTTCACATCCATAAAGAATAAAAAGTGTAACAAGAGTCTCAAATAGGAGTTTCTTCTTATCCCAACTCCAAAGTTCACCAGATTTACAATTGTTTTCAATCCCATAATAAGCTTTCCATCCCCCAATAATCCTTTTCTCAATGCTATAATTCCAATTAAGTTTGTGGTGAATATCAATTCCAAGATATTTGTATGAAGTCACTTCCTCCAAGTTGTTGTTGTCATATACCAAGGTATCATAGGGGATCTTATTGGATTTAATAATCATGACCTTAGTCTTATCAGTATTAACAGTCATACCCATATTGGAGAAAAAATCCTTGAGGATTCTTAGTTGGTTTTCAAGATCATGGGGACTCCTTGCCATAAGAATGATATCATCAGCGTACACAAGAATATTGATGACTATACCAGTGAGAGTAGGGCCCACACAACCTGTTTTTTCCAAGCATTCTTCTAATTTATCAATGTATATGCCAAAAATGGTAGGGGACAAGGGACAACCTTGTTTGACTCTGATGTTGCAGTTAATTTCTTTTGACCAACCCTCGGTGTTTTTAAACTTAGTAATAACGTTCTCATACATCCTTATTGTAGCAGTCGTCAACTCGAGAGGCACTTTTATCTCTTCCAACCTATTCCAAAAGTTTTTCCTAGGAACCATGTCAAAAGCTTTTCTAAAGTCAACAAAACAACAAAAAAGATTGGTTTTAGTATTGTGGAACTCCTCTGCAACGATCCTAAAGGTAACAAGATGGTCCACAGTTGAATGATATCTCCTAAACCCGACCTAGCCTTTAGCTCTTTTACCGTGACTTTCTAGCCAAATGTTAATCTTCTTTTCCAAAATAATTCCACAAAGCTTGGCTAAAATCAGGCTAATCATATTGGTCCTATAATTAGAGGGAATGTTTTTATCCCCATTTTTAAAAATAGGAACAATGAGGCTTTGCGTCAAGGGTTTAGAGAAGCCCTGCTTGACTATTAAATTGAAGAGCTTGTGTATGTGAGGCATAAGGATTGGCCCTCCGATTTTAAAAATTTCATCTTGGTAGCCTTCAATGTCCTTAGCTTTCCCATTTGCGAGCCGCTTAACCCCAAACTCTATGTCATCTAAAGAAAACACTTCTTCCTTTGTAGGGACAATAGGAATGGTGTCCATGGCATTAGGGAACTCATAAAGACTTTTAAGGTAGGAATTCCAGTCCATTAAGGGAATACTATTATTTTTTTTAATATTGCGTTTTAGAATTTGGCTCTAGAACTTCTTAGGATCCAACTTGTATAGTTGTGAAAGTTTATCTTGCCTTTTATTGATATAGTATCTTTTTTTCCTTTTAATTAGGGCTTTGTACATATTGATCTTATCAAGTTTTAAGGGCTCATTAGAAGCATCCCTAATGGCTTTCCTAGCAATTTTACATTCTTTATCATACCATGGGTTGGTTGTTCTATTATTCTTTTTATAGGACACCTCAAAAGAGAACTTGTTAATGGAAGTGGAATGGGTAGTTGTAAAATTATGATAGAGTTCTTCAATGTTGTCCTTATAAGTTAGGAGTTTTAATTTACTATTTAAATCCTTTAAGAAAATGTCAACTTTATTTTTTTCAAAGCACAAATTCCTTTGATTATCAGAATTCTCTTCAATGGTGCTCCGATGCATGGAAAATTTTTGAGTTAGGGTTAAAGGTTTATGATCAGAGTTAGGCTCATGGTCATTTAAAAGGTCAAAAGTTGTTATTTGGTTGGAAACGGGGATATCATATATCACATAATTTACAACACTACTACCTATCCTATGCATACAGGTCATTTGGTTGGAGTTTGACCACTTCATTACTCCATTGCAAATTATTAGGTCTTAAGAGCTGCAGAGCTTGACCAAATAAGTACCAAACAAATTCTCAATTAGGTCTTCAGAGCTTCTTTTGTAGCTATTAGATAAAACAAGGTCCTCATCTAGCCATAAAGGATTATGGTTGGAGTCTTCACTTAAAAGAGTATCTTGTTTAGTTGCAGTCCTAACATTAAAGTCTCCTAGCAGGAAGATATTACCTTCATTTTTCAAATTATAAATATCTTGTTCTAAATTATTATAGGAACACCTTTTATCTAGATTAATTTTCTTATAAAAAGTAGAAATAATAGGTGCAAAATAACAAATTGCTATATACATCTTCTTAGAATTGGTGTTTGAAATTTCTATCCAAATGTATTGATTAAGAGGGTCAATCTTATGAAGTTGAATGTGAGGAGAAATGTTTTTTCTAATAAAACAAACTATGCCTCCTATCCCTCTACGGTGGGATTTTTTGTTCCATGCCGACCATAAGAAAAATCCTTCCATGTTAGGGACATTAGACTCCTCATGCTCCCAAGTTTCAGCTAGACAGATAATATCAATACCACTCGGGATCCAACTTATCATAGGACCTTTGCGCCATGGAAAGCCACGACAATTCCAAAAAAGGATCCCTAGAGTCCCAAATTCCTATTTATTATTATCCTTTTGGTCTCTATCCCTAACAATAGCTTTTCGATTTCTAATTATTGCCCATTTGCCTTCTTTCCTAGCTTCTTTTACCTTTTGAACTTCCTTCCTTAATTCAGCTTGGTCTTTGGGAATGAGGTCTTCGTTTATAAATATTCCCGACCCTTTTAAGCTCAGATATTTACTAAGTATGCTATATTTATGGTCATTACAACTTACTTTGACATGGATCAACCTATCTTTGTGATCAATTATTTTTCCTAGCCTCTTTCCTTCTATGAGGTAAGTGTATCAATTTGTGATTTATTTTTTAATTCTTCTTTTACTATTTCTAGTGTATCCTCCTCTTGTTGTTCTTTTATACCAAAAATTATGAGGTTCAAGGCTCTTTTGTTACATTCATGGTCCAAATCGTTTAACTTATTCATTTCCTCTTTGATGGGTTTGATATCCAATTTGTTTTCCATATTACTTAGGGTCAAATTGTTGGTTAGTTTTTCTTCTAGCTCTTTAATCATATCTCTCAATTTGTGATTTTCTTCAACCCCTCGTCCTTCTTGGGTTGATTGTTTATGTTTTTCCATTTCTTGAATTCTATCCTTCATTGTCTGCAATTCACTCTTGAATCCTAAGAATCTATCCTCTATTTGAGTTTGAATGGTATCTTTAATTTTTTTATCAATCATTGCCTCTAGCTCTATTTTGAGTTTTACGTCTCTTTCTTCACTCCTTTTTTCTAATGTTTTTAACTCTATTTGGATTTTGTCATCTCTATCTTCTCTTTTTTTTTTCTACTGATTCCATATAATCCCCTTCTTAGGGTGAGTTTTTGGAATAGGTGGTGGAGTGCTCATATTGAAAAGAAGAGAAAAAAGATGTAACAATTATTATTATGGATTGACTTTATCTCTCAAATCAACTTTTACTTGTGAAACTTAATATTAAAAAATATAAATAAAATATATTTAAATCTCTTAAAATTAAAATTGAATCAAAGTAAAAAGTGACTCACCTCATTTCAGATGTCCAAATGCTCAACCCTTTGAAGAAGCCAAAAAATAATTTATGAAGATGAAAGAGAAGTCCAGAGAAACTACAGAGATTATTCTCGGTAAAAAATGTTAAAACTAAAAAGATTATTCCCGTTCAAAACCCTAGATATATAATCTTAGAAAAAAAAAGTATTATTCAAAACAGCAGAAAAGTAGTATTCCCGTTCAAAAACGCTGAGAAATATATACAAAAGTCAATAATGTGAAAGAATAAAAAAATTATAATATTATATTTAAGTATTAATACAATAAAACATGATTTATACATCAATAAAATATTAAAACATTAATAAAATAATAAAATAATAAAATATAAATAATATATTCTTACATTTATGTGATAAATCATGGTAAATCATTATTGTACTAAAGTATTAATATGCAATTTAAATAATATATTAATGATATATAAATTAATGTATAATATAATAAAAATATTAATGTGTTAAATGATTAAATATATTAAATAATAAAAATATAATATGATTTATAAATTAAAGTATTAAAATATTAATGTGTTAAAAGATTAAATGTATAAATTAATGAAAATAGTAATATGATTTATAAATTAAAATTTTAAAATATTAATTTATAATTAATTTATAATTTATAATGTAAGAATATTAATTCATTAGTAAAAGTATATTATATATTAGTATTAATGTATTAGTTAATTAATTGATACATTTATATAGTATTAACAAATTAATAAAAGATTAAAGTTTTATTAATTAATATATTAATAAAGTATATTATATATTAATGTATTTAAAAGTACAAAATATTTAAAATAATAAAGTATTAGCACTACATGATTAAAATAAAAAAATATTAATAATACATTTTTAAATAATTACATTAAATATATTAATATAATGAAACACTAATTATATATTAATCAATATAGATATATTAATAATGTTTTAATACACTGATACATTAAAATATTAATGTCATTAATATATCGATCGATGTAATAAGAGAGTCATGTATGTATCAATATATTAATGTATCAATTAAATAATATTTTTGTTGTGTATTAATTAATGCTTTAATTTAATATTAATGTTATTAGAAAAAAATGCATCAAAGTATTAATTAAATAATATTTTTGTTATGTATTAATTAATGTATTAATAAATTAATGTGTTAAAGCATGAATGTATTTAATAATTAAAACATTAATGTAATGTATAAATAAAATATTTATCCAATATTTTATAATAGAATATATTAATACATATAGTAGTAAATAATATATACATTAATAAATATATTGGAATGAAGAGTTGTTGTTTCTTACATCAAAAGATTTGTGGGAGTATTAATTAATTAATGTATGAGTATTAATGAATGAATAGTAATTAATTAATTATTTTATTAATGTATAAGTATTAATAAATGTATTAAATAATGAAAACATTCATATAATGTATAAATAAATTATTTATAATTAATGTATACAATATTTATAATTAATACATAATGAGAATTTTAATTTTTTAAAAATATATCGATTTGATGTAGTAAAATATTAATGCATTGATGTGATAGTATAAATTAAGATTATTACATTATTTATTTAAAATGTTACTTAAGTAATTAATACAATATTTATTTATTTTTTATCGCTATCACTATAATCTCCAGTTACACGACACACAAGGTAAGTTGGGGGGAGTTGAACTCGAAACCTCATGGAACTTCATTTTCACGGCACTTGCCAATTAAAATGCCTCCGGGGGCATAATTAATACAATATTAATAAATTAATAGAGTAAAATTACATAAATAATAAATTTTTATGTAAATAAATTAAAGTAATGTATTAATACATTGATGTAGTAAAAGATTAATGTATTAATGTATTGATATGATAAAATATTAATGGTTTACTGATTAATGTATTTATAGATAAATACATTAATGTGTTAAATTATTAATATATTAATTAATTAATACATTAATATATTATTAATTAATACATTGCTAAAGTACTAATACATTAATGTCTTACATTAAAAAAGTAATAATGCACTATTAGGGTAATACATTAAGAATAAAATATTGATGTATTAATACATTGATAAAGTATTAATGTATTATTAATTAATAAGTTAATAAAGAATTGTTGACCATGCACATGGTTAATTGCAGTTGACCTTCGCTTACTATGACCGTGGTTAATTATGGTTTACCATTACCATGGTTAGCTTCCATATACATTGGTTGACTTTGGTTTACTATCGTATACTATGATTGGCCATGGTTGAGCATGACCATGACCATGGTTGAATGTGGTTGACCTTGACCATGGTTCACCATGGTTGTCATTTCTTAACCATGGTTGAAAATCATTGTCCATGAGATTGACCACAACCATGGTTAACATTGGTAGACCTTCATTCACTTTGGTTTATTATGGCTCGCCATGGTTGAGTGTTACCTTCACTATGGTTGACCTTTGTTGACCATGATTGACAATGATTGACAATGGTTACTATGTTTGACGGTTCTTGTCCATATATGACCATGGATAGCCATGACCATGGTTGATCATGACTATTGATGTCATTCACCATGTTTCACCTTAACTATGACTATGATTGACTATTGTTGACCATAACAAAGAGTATGGTTTACTATGGTTGACCTTAACAATGGTTGACTATGGTTAACCATGAATGAGCATGACATGGACCAAAGTTTAGTATGGTTGATCATAGTTGACCTTCACCATGGTTGATTATGGTTGACAAGGGTTGGCTATTGTTGACATATTGTGACATCATGAAACGTTCGTCTCATTACGACATTAGGTTATGTTCGTTAGAGTGCGATTTCAGGAAATGTTTGTCTCATTGTGCACTAGGGTATGTTTGTCAGATTGTGACATTAGGTAATATTTGTCTCATTGCGACATTAGGTTATGTTCGACACATTGCGGCATTGAGAAATGTTTGTTGCATTGCGACGTCAGGAAATATTCGTCACATTGCGACATGAAGAAATGTTCGTCACATTGTGTCATAACCATTGTTGACTATGGTTAACCATGAATGTGCTTGACATGGACCAAAGTTCAGTATGGTTGATCATACTTGACCTTCACCATGGTTGACTATGGTTCACCAAGGTTGACTATTATTGATCATGCCCTTCACTGACCTTCATAGACTTTGTGGAGATGATTGTGGTGGGCCATGTTGATTATGTTTAATCATGGTTTTCTATGGCACTTTCTCATTGCAATGTTGATCATTTTTTCTTTGTTAGATTATGACATGAGGTTTTGTTCATCAAATTGTGACATGAGATTTTGTTCATCACATTGTGACATCTAGTTATCTTCGACACATTGCAACATCATAAAATCTTCATCTCATTGCAACATTAGGTTATGTTCATCACATTGCGATGTCATTAAATGTTCATCTCATTGGGACATTAGGATATGATCGTCACAATGGGATGTTGGGAAATATTTGTCTCATTACGAAATCAAGTTTTGTTCATCACATTACGACATCGAGAAATGATTGTCACATTGCAACGTCACGAAATGTTTGTCCCATTGTGATGTCAGGAAATGTTCATCCCATTGCGACGATAGGAAATGATCATCACATTAGGATGTCAAGAAATTTTCATCACATCGCAATGTCGAAAAATATTCATTAAATTGCGACGTCATGAAATGTTTGTCACATTGTGACATTAGGGAATGCTCATCACATTGTGACTTCAGGAAATGTTCGTTGCATTACGATGTCGAGAAATGTTCATCTTATTGCGGCATCGAGAAATGTTTGTCTTATTATTACATCATGTTATGTTCATCACATTGTGACAATGTTTGTCTTGTGGTGACATAAGGTTATGTTCTTAACATTGTGACATCATGAAATCTTCGTATCATTGTAATGTTGGTCTATGTTTCTCACATTTACACATTGGGTTTTGTACATCACATTGGAACATAGAGTTTTGTTTGTTGGATTGGGATGTTTCAAAATGTTTGTCACATTTTGACATCAAGGTATGTGTGTCACATTGGAACATGAGGATATGTTCATCACATTATGACAATTGGGATATGTTCATGTCAATGCCATGTATGTTTATGTTTGGGAGATTGCGACGTTACTATTCACATAGCCAATTTCTTTGTCACATTGTGACATTAGGATATGATAGTGATAATGCAGCCTTGGGATATGTTTGTCACATATCGACACTAGGAAATGTTCGTTAGATACTGACATAGGGAAATATTTGAGACCTCACAACATAGAGAAATGTTCAACACATCACAACATAGGGAAATGTTCCTTACATAGTAAGGTTTATCCATGGGAATCACATTATAATGTTCGTGTAAGGATATGCTAGGTTTATTCACAATGTAACATTATACCACATAGCATTTTCATTTATGGTTATCTCAAATAGATAAATTCCTTATGAGTTATGTTAAAGTAAGATGTTCAAGAAAGATGATGCTCGATTCTGATATTCAGCTAGGTTGTCTTATAAGGAACTGGTATGTTCCTCAATGGTTATGATGCATTATGGCATAGATTAAGGATTGGGTTATGTTGCAAGGATTATATCAACATAACCATGGCTAACATGAGATTATGACGATAGGGTATGATTGTCATATTGGAATAGTGGGTTGTGTCCATGACATTACGACCTTGAATAATGTAAGATAGCATCTCTTTCTGATGTTGGTGAAAGGTTATGATCAAATGCGACGTGGGGATATGTTCATGACATTGCAATGTTGGGTAATGTTGTTCACTTCGTAACGTTGGGTTTATTTACATTGCAAGATTGGGTTATGTTCATCACAATGCAACTTTGACACATTGTGAAATGGATGTGTTGGCCAAGTTTATTGAGAAAAATTCTAATAAACTTTTTCATCTATCACAAAGATAGAAATCTTGAATTAACATAATATATTGCATGGAAGAAAAGTTCCCTAGAATATGATGTTAATTAAAACTTTATCATAGTTTATTGGATAGGATATAAATTAAAACTTATCATAGTTTAATTGGATTGGAGGTAAATTAAAATGTTATCGTAGATAAAATATTTATATGATAATATTTTATTCTTAATGACTATAATATTATAAATACTTTATTAATAAATTATTATTAGTAATATTAATAGTTTTTGTTTTGTAAATAAAAGTGGATCCTTGTATTAATAACATTTGTAAGCTATACAATGCCAAGTGTGAGCCCCCTATTTTGCCACATAAGGGAAACCAGAACATGTGGCTCTTAGATGCTCCAAGTTCGGCACATCATCCTGTAAGCTGGAACTGTTTGAACAAAATTTCTTTAACAAAATTTTTCATCCTATCTACAAAATTACATAAACAGTGTAGGGGAAAAATGTGTTTCTTTCTAGTCTGCTGCAATAGTGAACTAAGAAATTAATCTTGCAATTGGAATTAACGAAGAACAATAACGTAGAGACTTCACTCCATTGCCGAGCCTCGTTTTCCATGGATTTTCTAGACCAGGGTTAACCGTTGGCCGCATGTTGGGTATCGATTTTGTACAGGAGCATCCACTATTGTGTCGAACAAAATGTCCATTCTTTGGCTCAGGATGCATTGAGAGTGCATCTGATCGCCCTGTTTCTTCCCGATTTCAAAGATGAGTTGGTGGTGGTCCTCCGTGAGGCTATTTGAAAATTGTTGGGGCTGCTCCTCCTCCTTTTCTTCATTGGATACCTTTGTGGTGTTCTCATTGGAAGCCGCTGTGTAGTCCTCCACTTTCTATCTCATAGGGATTTCCTCTTCCACCATATAGCTACCATCTCCATAGTAGAGGTCCAATGCATTGAGTTTTTTTGGGGGGGCATGCGACTGGTGGCTAGAGGAATCTATATGCATGAAGGTGGTGCTTCCTCCTTAACCGAGCTTAGGCCATGGAGCAAATGAGGGGTGGATGGAGGAATGTGCATGCACGAAGGTGACACTTCCTCCTTCACCAAGATGATGCCATGGAGTTGAAGAGGGGTGGATAGAGATGCCTCCTGTGACCTCTGGTTGGTGTGTCATGGGCTTGTGAAACGGGCAATGAGAACTAGTTGAGAGGGGGAGAGTCGATTGTGTCTAGAAAGGGTGTTGTAATAACGTGTGCCCCTCTTGGATTTCCTTCTTTCTCTAGACATACTTGGAAGAGTATGGAGGCGTTGGGTTGTGAGTAAGGAGGTAGAGAGATGGTGCTGGGAAAAGCGGGAGAAGACACTAGTGGAATTGCAGAGAAGGACCTTGTGAGGGACGAGCGAGTGTACCAGGAAGAGGTTATTAGAGATAACCCAATTGCAAGGGTAGGTGTTGAGTATGCCCAAGAGAAATACACATAGGGAAGTAATGAAGAAGCTCTTAGAAGAGCTGAAGAGCACTAACGAGGGAGGATGGAGAATGGAGGAATAGACAAGGGTGAATGCTCATTTATTTCTACATGCCCACGAGTTGACATCCCCTCTAGCCATTGAAGCTATGTTGACAACAAGCCTAGGCCTGGTATGTCTATTTTGGTTTTCTCGCGCGGCCATTAACCCGACCTGTCTGTCGAGGCACACTACCATAACTTTCCTCATTGTGTGATCCATACAGTAGTTAATGGCTATGGGTTGGGAGACGGGGTTAATATCTCCCCTGACCACTTGGTTGCATGTGTCCTCAAACTCTGTCCAAGTGGCACCCCATCCACGGGTAGTAATATTAATAGTTATTATTATTATTAACTAACAATAATAATGAATACCCTTCTATATTATTAATGATAACATGTTACTATATTTAATAACATTTAATAATATTAATATTAATAACTATATTAATCACATTAATATTAATATTAATAACTATATTAATCATATTAATATTAATGATATGAGTATTAATAACTAATATTCATAATATTAGTGAGATTATGACTATTAATATCATTATATCATATTATTATTATAATAGTAATATAGTCATATATATATATAGTAATAATATATTAATAATCATATATATGAATAATATTCATAATGACATGATTATATTAATATTAATAATATCAATGAAAAATTTGTTAGTAAACATTAATAATCATTAATAATATTTTATATTATATTAATCCCTAATATCAATAATATAATATTAATCAATTTTTACTATAATATTGTATTATTAATAAATCTAATATTAATTTTAATAGAATATGTTCATGACATTATTCATGATATTATTAAATTATTATTATTAATATTAATAAACTAACAATAATAATTAATATCTTTATATATTATTAATGAAAACATCTTACTATATATTTATAACATTTAACAACATTAATTTTAATGACTATATTAATGATATTAATATTAATGATATGACTATTAATAACTAATATTCATAATATTAGTGAAATTAATTACTATTAATATATTAATATCATATAATTATAACACTATATATATAAACATATTATATTATATTATTATTAATAATATATTAATTACATATTCTTAGTCGTCCTCCCAAATCAATAAATGTGATTTACTTTTCATAACTTCTTTGTATTTCTGAATGCATCCGTTAACCTGTTTACTTTTTAACATTTACCTAATCATATTAAAAAATTACTGCAGCACTATATGATTGCCACGTTTAAATGATTAACCTTTCAGATTGCCATTTAGATTTCCTCAACTGTCCAAGTGTTTGATTTTCTAACTGCCCGTGCGTTTGATTTTCTATCTTTCCTCACCTATCTCTGTGTTTCATTTTCGCCACGGATGGATTTAAGGAGTTCGCCCATTCTCTATCGCCGATTTCCTTAGTTGTCCCCGCGTTTTCTACAATTAAAACATCGCGTGGGTTTAGAATCCCTAGCATCAGTCTGATCAGTGGCAGGCGTTGCTCAACCCAAATGGAAATTTGAAGACGATGCATGGTAAAACATGGTAATGTTGTAGCCCATAGGCCTTAAATTCCTTACAACGAACACCATTCAAAACACT
>ML779385.1:564906-604949 GCA_009831015.1 Picea engelmannii
CTTTTAACTAATTTGGTGTTCATAAAAGATGATCCTACAACCAAATCATTGAAGAGAAAATGCAGCAACCACACAAATGACAGAAGAAGGGAGAACGGAGGTTATGTAAACAAACTGGAATATATCTTACGATGAGTTCCATATACCACTCTCAGACGAATGGGCAGACCCAGACCTTCAACAAGTGCATAGGAACCTGCGAAGTTAGAAAGATAGACTACACGCTTTACTCAAGGCCAAGGATGGCAATTCTAGTGTCCATAAACCTACACCTGACCATACAGTTAGGTTTGTCCGCAAAGAGGGTTAGGTTTTTAAATCATAATTCTAATAGCTTCCTCAATCATATAAAAGGAGACTAGGGCATCACGTGATTACAACAACTTTCTTTCCTTCGATAAATTGTACTCTGCTTTCTGAATCCTATATTTTTATGCCTTGATGTGCCCGAAGGCATGATTTCCAACTCTACAATGTTATCATAGTGCACGTTTACTTGAAATGATTTAGTCATCGTTTCGTTTGTCTCCGAGAGTTCTCATTGGAATGGCCGCTTTATACTAATAGTGGCTACTTCATTCTGAAGTTAACATTTCTGTGTGGAAATGCCATTGCAGCTATAGCCATTTCAGTGCTGTGAAATGTACTTAGACACGATATAACAACGGGAAAACTATTCGGGATGCTGATCAAACTTTAAATTTTTGTTTTCATCAAAGAATAGCAGTGGACCATAATAAATTTCTGACGAGCAGGGATGGACGAACTTGAATTACAAAGAGGGACAAAGTCCTACACTAGTGTTGATAATTGATGTAGGATTATGCAGTCTTTTCGATCCGAATAATGCTGATCACTGGTGAAGGCCTCTTTTGTGTGCAGCTATCTCAATAGTACTTTTTTGTTTTTGTTTATGCATTGAATATAATCTTGATTCCATGATATTATGATTTTATTATTTGTTATATTTTCTATGGTGTTATGTTGTTGTAATTGAATGATTAGCTACTACAGAGACCATATATTCTTCATCTGGTATGAGAGTTGGTTATTGTTTTAGGATAATTATGTCAAACTCTAATTCATTTTCCATTCTAGAAATTAATGGAAGTGATTATGATTATTGGTGCTTCAAGATGATGACCTTTTTGATAGGAAAAGATCTATGGGACATTGTAGAAACTCATTATGCAAAGAGAGAAGAATGGATCACTCTTACTAGTAGAGTAGCTAAGAAGGAAACTAGAATGCTCAAGATTTATTTCATATTGAAATAGCTCTTAATAAAAGCCTATTTTCAAGAATTGCAGGTGCAAAGATAAGAGAGGATGCTAAAGACTTTACAAAGAAGCTTACCAAGGAAGTGATCAAGTCAAAGTTGTCAAACTACACACATTGGAAACATAATTTGAAGATGGAAGAAGATGAAAATGTAAGTGATTCTTGTGTGAGAGTAAAATATGTAGTCAATAAGATGGCTACTCTTGGAAAAATTATGGACAAATAGGTTGTGATTAAAAAGCTAGTGAAGTCTCTAAAGCCAAGGTGGAACAATGTTTCCATAATCATTCAAGAAAGAAAGTATTTGTCTACCCTTCAATTTGAGCCTAGTTTGATCTCTTATGTCTCATGAAGAAAGATTGAGAGATTCATTTGGATAAAGTGACAAGAATTTTTTTTCCTTGAAAATATAAAATACAAAGAATGAAGATGCCAACACTAGCACCAAAAGCAACCAAGGTCAAGGTAGAGGTCAAAATCAAAATTATTTTTTAAGAAGAGGTGGTTCAAGTGGTAGAGACAAAGACAAATTTAATAAAAGAAATATCCATTGTTATCATTGTAAAAGGTATAAGAAATATCCATTGTTATCATTGTAAAAGGTATGGTCTGAAGGACTGTAGATTTAAAGAAGGTAATAATAAAAAAAGTGTTAATTATGCTAAGAAGGTGCTGAGGCCACTCCAAAAAAATTGTTTTTATATTTTGTATTTAGATTCAAGGTGTTCTAACCACATGTCAGCAAATAAGGAGTTTTTTTCTACAATGGGTGAAAGTTTCAAAACCAATATCAAGTTTGGTGATGACAAAACATTGGAGGTTGTTGCAAAAGGAGCTATGGAAGTCCATACTAAAGAAGGTATGAAAAGTGTTAAAGACATTTATTACACTTCGCAATTAAAGCATAATTTATTGAGTGTTGGCCAATTGTGTGAGAAAAATTATAAGGTAGTGTTTCAAAATCAGCAATGTACAATTTATGATAAGAATCAAGGAAATAGGGTTGGCTTCCTACGTCAAAGAACAAGATGTTCCTATTGATGTTTGGAGAACATAAAAACCTTATTTCCAATATGGCATATGAGGAAAAAAATTGGTTGTGGCATATGAGGTATAGACATTTGAACTTTCATAGTTTGATGCTTCTAACATCAAAATAATTATTTTATGGTTTTACTAAGGTTCATAGTTTTATGGTTTGAGTGTTGGCCAAGGGATTAAACAATTATTTTTGGGGTGATGTAGGCAGTTGTATACATTCTAAATGGATGTTCAAAAAATGCACTTGATATGATGATTCCATATGAATCCACATATAAAAAAAAATACTAATGTTAATCATTTTAGAGTGTTTGGTTGTGTAGTCTATGTCCATGTAGCTAATAAAAAGAGACAAAATCTAGATCCAAAAAGTGAGTCATGCATTTTTGTTGGATATATTAAACAAAATAAGGCTTATAGGTTGCATAATCCTCTCACTAATAGCATTTTTGTGTCAAGAGATGTGATTTTTGATAAAAAGGGAGTTTATGGTCATCAAAAAGGGCATGTTGATATGTCAAAATATATTTTGTATAGGGGTATTATTGATGATATTTATAATGAGAAACCCACTAATATTTCTATTCCAAGTGCTACAAATCCACCAAGTGGCCCCTCATCTAATTCTTCAGTTCCAAGTGCAATCCTAGCTTCAAATTCAAGTTATACAAGGAAGGTAAGAAGATTAAGTGACATTTATCAAAGGAGTAATAATCAAGCACATGAAGAAAATCCAATAGGTGAGACAGTAAAATTTTCTTTACTTTCTCGGAATGATTTTGAACCATCATGTTTTGAAGATGCATGTACTAATTAGGTTTGGGTGCAAACAATGCAAGAAGAGATAAATTATATTCAAGAATGATACTTGGGAGCTTACAGAACTTGAAAAAAATTGGTACTAAATTGGTCTACAAGACTAAGCACAATAGTGATGGGAGTGTTGACAGACACAAGGAAAGATTAGTTCATAAAGACTTCACACAGAGGTATGAAATTTATTATGAAGAGACATTTGCATTAGTAGCAAGACAAGAGACTGTTAGAATGATGATTTCATTGGAAACCCAAAAGCAATGGAGCATTTGAATCACATGGATGTGAAAAGTGCCTTTTTGAATGGGTACTTAGAAGAAGAAGTCTATGTGGAACAACAACAAGGTTTTTAGGTGCAAGGAAAATAAAATCCAGTCTACAAGTTGAAGAATGATTTGTATGGCCTCAAGCAAGTACTACGAGCATGGGATGCTAGGATTGATGGATATTTTAAGAAGAATTGCTATTTTAAGAAGAATTTTAAGTAATCAAATATGAACCAAAAAAGAAATAATGGCATTTTCTAAGTGTTCTATGAAATGGATTTTTGTGTAGGAATTAGGCTATATAAATTTACACAAAATCATTATTTTTTTGTTTAAAATCCATTTTTGAACACATAAATGGATTCAACGTGCTAAAAAAAACCGAGGGGCACTCGGATTATACATAAATAATCACTTAGCGTATCTAACAATTTCTCATCGAATTTCGAGCAAATGTCCCCAGAAAATATAGAAGTGTAGAAAATCAATTATGAGATGTGGAATTTCAACCATCCAAACTTCCTCCCCAATGAGAATCACTAAACAATACAAGATTAAACCTTTTAGAAGTGTAGTAATGGATACCAAAATTTAGATTTCCTTTCACATACCTCAAAATTTTCTTACCTTCCTTCATATATATTTTAGATGGATCTATCATGTATCTTGAAACAAGAGAAACTGAATTCTTGTGTGGGTTAGAAACATCAAACTTCCAACAATATTTTTTCATGTTGTCTCATCAATTATTTCAGCACCATCATATCTACATAACACAATTCCATGAGCAATTGGAGTGGAGGATGGTGTACAATCAACCATATCAAATTTCTTCAACATATATTTTACATACTTTGTTTGACAAATGAAAATTTCATCCTCATTTTGATAAACATCTATACCCAAAAAATATGGCATGAGACTCAAATCTTTCTTCTCAAATTCATTCATCATAGAAATTTTTAATTCATCTTTCATCTTAGATCTACTACCCATATATAATAAGTCATCAACATACAAACTTACAATAAGAATATAATTGCCTTCTTGTTTGTAGTAAAGTGTAGGTTCACTCTTACTTCTTTTGAAACCATTCTTCTTAAAATATCCATCAATCCTAGCATCCTATGCGCTTGGTACTTGCTTGAGTCCATACAAATCATTCTTCAACTTGTAGACTTGATTTTATTTTCCTTGCACCTAAGAACCTTGTTGTTGTTCCACAAAGACTTCTTCTTCTAAGTACCCATTCAAAAACACACTTTTCGCATCCATGTGATTCAAATGATCCATTGCTTTTGAGTTTCCAATGAAATCATCATTCTAACAGTCTTGTGTCTTGCTACTGGTGCAAATATCTTTCATAGAATAAAATCATAGTTTCACTTTCATCCATAGAAGTAGAGTATGTTGGAGTCACCTCGATAGATACAAAACAATTATGGCTTAGAAAAGTTCTAGAAGAAATTGGAGAGAAACAAATTCATCCTACAATTATATTTTGTGATAACACTAGTGCCATCAAATTAGCCAAGAATCCATTCCATCAGAGTAGGTCAAAACATTTTAATTTAAAGTATCATTTCATTGGATATTTGGTGCAAAAGAAGGAAGTAGAAATAAGGTATATAAAGACTCAAGAACAACTTACAAACATTTTCACTAAGGTAGTTGCAAAAGTATTTTGACACTTCGAAATGAGATTGTGATCCCTCTAAGCATCAAGGGGGAGTATGTTGATAATTGATGCAGGATTATGCATTCTTGTCAATCAAGTGACATGATGCAATATATTTTCATTTTTCTTTTCTGTTAGTTAGTGTTTATATATAGATTGTTTGTCAAAATAATGCATGCAAAATGCATGAGATTTTTTCCAAAATAAACTATTGTAAGTGTTTAATTAGGAGCAGCGAATTGTTTGTTCTGTGAGGCTATGAACTCATTTAATTAAGTGCTACATACTCTATTGTAATGTAGATGATGAATGTGTGTTTTGTGTGCATCTACCTCAATAATAATTTTCTTTTTGTTTATGCATGGAATGTAAGCCTCATTCTATGATATTATGATTTTACATCTCCTATATTGCTAAGGTGTTGTGTTTTTGTAATTGAATGATTAGCTAGTCCACAGAGAGGCATGCATAGATTATTCAACTAGAGCACACGTATTTCTCTTGTACTATATTGTTCCATTTGCAAAAACATCTGACCATGGATGGATGCGCATGTGGACTTAACTCAGACATAAATATTTATGGCTCTTGGATTTATTCAAGGCCCTCATTAGTGAGGAGAATAAACTTTCTTGCTCAAAATATGATTTCAAGGACCATTATATAGTATGCTATTAGAAAACGTGAGACATGGACACAAATATAATGTCTCAACAACCCTAGGAAAGCCTAAATCCTCTCACTTGTAGTGAGTGTCTTAAGAAATATTACAAGGGGTCTTCCAAGATATTGATGATATATGCATGTCTATTGTTATAGTATGCATAATACTTACGCACAAAGTCTAGTTTGAAATGTGAGCATTAGTCCCTTTCTAGTATAAGTTTGTTTCTTTGAATTTGTCATTCCATATTGGACATCTCTATAGTTTGTGGCTTGATGGTGGTAATTATTGGACATTAAGGGTTGAGATCTAGTCAAATATACAATTGTTATGTACCTCAAAAATCACCATAAAAATATATATATATATATATATATATATATATATATATATATATATATATATATATATATATATATTTATACATTTATCCTTGAAAAGTTTTGAGATCTCAAGCAAGTAAGATTTCTATTAGAAGGCTTGAGTCTGAAGGTTTGTTAGAGTCCATAATGTTATCGACTTTCCTTACCATTCAACTTAAGTTTTCTAATCGATGATATAATGAGTATTTACTCATCACTTCAATGTTTAAATAAGATCCTGAAAATTATAATTACTCTCTTATCTGCTAGTACCTATAACACTACCAGAGTCTTAACAATACAAGCAACTTTGGGGTTTTAGGACCAAACCCTACATAAAAATATTACCCTATGCTTGCAATACAATCGACTTGTAATACGGTCTGTTACTTCCATACATCTATTCAGAATGAAGACTCTCCAACGTTCTTTTACCAGTCCATTCATTACATTATTAGAGTTGTTCCCATAACAATATTTTTTCTTCTAGGTTCCTACAGTTTGTGAAACATAACAGAGGTCAATCGGGTTTTGGCGATTATAAATGCTGAACACAAAATGAAACAAAGGGGCCACACCGTTTGCCAAAAATGAGAAAATGCGGAAAGACTATGGACCCAGTACTTCGGGGTTTCAGGGTTCGGGATTTCACGTTTGGAAGTGTCAAACATTAACACACCACAACCTCCGAAAGGTGAAAAAGGAATGTGAGACCCGCCCATTGGGGTTTCGGGGTTGGGTACTTCGTCAGTTCAAGTACCCAAACAACAACATATACAAACTTCTGAAATTGTGAAAGGTGACCAACATATCGAGATTTTGGGGTTCAGGATTTCACGAGTACAAATTCCAACATCCACACACCACAACTCCCAAAATCGCGAAAAAGGTAAGTGGGATCAACACTTCGGAGTTTCGGGGTTTGGGACTTCACGAGTTCAAGTGCCCCAAAATCTCATGTAACAAACCTTCGAAATGCAAAAAGAGAGAAGGTCGGACTAGCGCTTCAGGGTTTCGGGGTTTGGAACTTCGTGAGTTCAAGTGCCCCAAAAAACAACATAAACAAACTTCCAAAAAGCGAAAAGGAAAGGTGAGACCCGCATTTTTGGATTTCGGGGTTCGGAACTTCGTGAGTTCCAGTGTTCAACATCAATATAAATAAACTTCCGAAAATGAGAAAAGGGAAAGGTGAGACCCACATTTTGGGATTTCGGGGTTCCGAGTTTCACGATTTTCATAGCCAAACATCCAACATAAAACAATTCCCGAATTGCGAAAAAGAAAGGAACTAACATTTCATGATTTCGGGGTTTGGGATTTTAGGGTTTCAAAAACCAACTAACAACACACCACCACTCTCGAATTCCAAAAAGGTGAAAGGATGTTGGACCAGCACTTCGAAATTTCAAGATTCGGGGTTTCAAATGCCAAACAATAACACACATGAATTCCCGAATTCTGAAAGGTGAAAGGGTGTGGGACCAACACTTTGGGATTTCCGGATTCGAGGTTTCGGGGTTTCAAATGCCACACAACAGCACACAACAATTCCTGAACTCTGAAAGGTGAAAGGGCGTGGGATAAACACTTTGGGATTTCAGGGGTCGGGGTTTTGTGGTTTGGAAAAACAAGGGAACTTCGCAAAAAAATAACCAGCAAGTCCCGAATGCCGAAATTCACATTATTTTCATAATTCTAAGATTTTGTTTGCCTTGTACTGGTATTCTTATTTCCGTTCTATGAAACAGTAGGTGTAGAAGGATTCAATATCCATTTACCTCACAGAATTTCGAAAGCATAAAAACTTAAGAATTTTACACGCACAGAAGGGTACAAAAGGATAAACGTTTTTTGTAAGGGAAATCTCTAAATTTGTCATAGACCTCGACTAAGGAAAGGGATATCCCATTCTGAAATGAAAAGAAACAAGGAAAGAAAAAATCCTCTGAAAGGCATCAATTCTCAAGATTGTTTTAGCATCCGAAAAAAAACAAATAGGGGTTTCCAAAATTCTTTAACTCCCGAATTTTTTCATTCTATACACATCTAGAATATTGTTTGCATATTGTTAGACCATATTGTTAGATACATAGCATGGCATAAAACATTTGAACAAAAAGTGGGAAGAAATCGTTACAGATCCGATTTAATCATATACAATACACCAGATGAAAAAAAAAATCATATTGACAGAGAATGTAACTTATTCCAGTTCAGATTCAATAGATACATAACATCAAAAGACATAGCCATTCATAATAGAGAAGGGGAAATTAACATATCTGAATCCTATTCGTGGGAAGACAAAAGGAATAGCCAGGTTCCTCCCAACCATAGAACAGGGCAGCCAAATTCACTTTCCCAATTCACCCCCTAGTCTGACCATGAATCCATGAGGGAGAACCTGGAAACTCCTCCTCAACAATGTCCTTCAATTCCAACAATCATCCTCTTGCCTCACACTTACTTAACAATGCTCATAACAGCAAGACGATTCTATTTTTAGCAAGCTCCTCTTGCCTCACACTCAATCCATAGTGTTCATAACAACAATAGAGCTCAAAAATCCTTTCCCAGCATACTTGGCAGCATCCTGCCTCTTGGCATATGTTATTTATTCATTTTTTTTGCCCAGGTATTTTCCCTCCTTTGGGGATTTTCGTAGCCTTCTTAATCCCTGATTTTCAAGGGCTTTCAGTGGCCAAATCTCTGATTTTCCACTTGTAATCATCAGCCTAGAGGTAGTTCCAACTTGTTCCCCACTCATGGAGTCATGGTCAACTGATTTTTAGCATGGTTGTTCCATTTGTCCTCCTGCAGTTAATATAAATATTTTGTTGTGATACAAGTGTCATAGTCAAATAGTTAGTTGAGTTCAAACAAATCTTTTCCCAATAGTCACAATAATTAAATACAATTATTAAATTCGAAATTCGAAATTGCCATAAATGGAAAAAAAAATCAGATTCAAATTTGCCAAAAACGGAAATAAATTTCCAGCACATAAAAATAAAAATATTTATTTTTGGGGGATGTCACATCCTTTCCCCCTTTAGTAAAACACTGTCCTCAGTGTTCATTTCTCTCCTGGAACAGGATTGGATGAGATTTCCGCAAATCTCCCTCCAATTCCCAAGTGGCGTCCTCAGGACTAAAGTGCTTCCATTGGACCTTTACCTGAGCGACGACTCTGTTCCGAAGTGTTATTTCTCTCCAGTCCAAAATGTGTAGGGGTTCCACCTAGAACTCTCCCTCGGGCTCCACCTGCACCAAGCTCCAATCAATCATATGAGTAGGGTCATGAATATACTTTTTCAACAAAGAAACATGAAATACATTATGAATTCTTAGATTAGCTGGAAGTGCAAGATGATATGCTACGGGTCCAATTCGAGCTAGTATCTCGAAGGGCCCACAAAACTTGGGTGCCATCTTGGCACAGTTCCCCAACTTCAGCGAACTTTTTCAGGCTTTGACCTTCAAATAAACATGGTCTCCCACTTGAAATTCCAAGTGTCTTCTTTTCTGATCCACATAACTCTTTTGTCTGTCTTGTGCTTCTTTCAAGTTCTGTTGTACTTTCTTTACCATGTTATCCATTTCTTGGAGCATCTTTGGTCCAACCATGAGTCTGTCAACCGAGTTATCCCAGCTAATTGGAGTTGTACACTTTCTGTCGTACAGTAGTTTGAAAGGGCTCAACTTAGCCAAAGTTTGGTACCCATTGTTATATGCAAATTCTACCAAGTGTAGGTAGTACCCATTGTTATACTCTACTTCTATGGATGAAAGTGAAACTATGATTTTATTCAAAAAACTTGTAAGCCAAAAACTTGTCAAAAAATTCACTCTTAAGTTGTAACAAGTAAACCCAAGTACGTCTGGAAAAGTCATTAATGAAAGTTAAGAAATAATTACACCCAGAAAAAGAAGGAGAAGAAAGTGGACCACACAAATCACTATGAAAAATATGCAAAGGACCCGAGGCGTGCCAAGAGGCACGTTTTTCAAAATTGTCCTGATGATGTTTGTCGAGAACACAATCGACACAAATACCATCTCTGCATGAAACAAGAGAAAGATCAATCACCATCTGTTGATTACATAGTTGTTGCAATGAGCAAAATTTTAGATGACCAAACCGCTCATGCCAAAGTTTGATCAAGTCATCGTTATGAGCAACAAAAAACTAATGAAAAAGATGATGACCCAAAGTTGTCAAACTTGTACAACCTGGTAATATCATCAGCAATTGCAG
The DNA here is from genome assembly GCA_009831015.1 of Picea engelmannii. Taxonomy (NCBI): domain Eukaryota; kingdom Viridiplantae; phylum Streptophyta; class Pinopsida; order Pinales; family Pinaceae; genus Picea; species Picea engelmannii. The sequence goes on from ML779385.1 coordinate 575,273, forward strand.
TTGCAAGAACATGCTTAGGATATTTTAGATCCTTGATTAAAACTTGGTGAGGTGAAAACTCTATGATTTTACCTTCACCTGAATGAGTGATTTGATATATTGATAGAAGGTTACAAGAAAGACTTGAAACACATAATACATCATTGAAATGACCATTTCCTACTTGAACTATTCCAGATTCTTCAACACTAAGAGATCTATCATCACCAACAAATATTTTTTTGGTGTTACATTCATTTAGAGTAGAAAATATGTCTCTATCCTTATCCATATGATAAGATGCTCCAAAATCAATAAGCCACTTATTAGAAGTAGAAGTAGAATCTGTATTGAAGGAGAAACTAGAAGAAGAAAGTGCATATCCATGAGAAGAAGAAGAAGTAGAATCAATACTGATGTTTTGCTTCTTCATCGTTACTTCTAAAGCTATCATCTTCTTGAAACATTTGGACGCATCATGACCATCTTTATTACAAAAGATGCAATGTATGTCAGTCTTCTTATTTTTATATTTTTCTCCTTTATCTCCATTAGGAGAAAAATTTGTCTGAGTGGGTTTGGGACCCTTATATTTCTTGTTGTTGTGGCGAGGATGTTGCTTCTTGGGATTCTTGAGTTTATCTTTCTAATGGACAACTAAGTCTTTGTTGGAGGTACCTACAGTGCTGATCACTCCATGTTCTACTAGCTTATCTTGCTCTCTAAAAAAAGAATCACAAAAGTTCTCAAGACTGAGTTTTTGATAAGTTTCCCCTAGAGCCTCTTGCATGGCATAAAAGGTAGATACAAACATAGAATATGCACTGTCTATCTTATAAATAATAAGATAGATGCAACGATCTTCGTCTATCTTTATCTTACATTCTTGACATAAAGTTTAGAGTGTTTTAAACTTAGATAGATAGTCTTCAATGCAAGAAAAATCACTTAGACTTAAACTTAGTACTTGATTTTCTAATTGTTGTGCTCAAATAATATTGTGTTTACCAAACACAGATTCAATCTTTTCCCAAGATTCTTTGGGTTTAACAATTGATTGAAGGTGGAGCCTTAAATCATGAGAGATGGTCATCATTCCTATTATCCCATTTGGCTTTCTTATCAACATTAGTGATTGTTGTTTCCTTTCCCAAGGTAATCTAGTATAAGCCTTTACTTCTTAATAAATCTTCCATATGGGATTTCCATTGGAAGTAGTTGGTGCTAGTAAGTAAGAGATTACTTGTAGAATCCATATTAAATATGCAAGTAAAATATACTAAAAACTGAAACTAATAATCTGAATGGAAAGAGCTCGAAAAGTTATGCGGTTTTAAAAAAAAAGACACTAAAAAAGGACTTCAGATGTGAGATTTATGTCCTTTAAAAAAAATACATAAACGATAACCAAATGACCACGTGATAGTGTAAGTTGGTTTATGAAGTGACCCACTTTTATAAAGAGAGGTGGGGATCACTTTTACAATGTAGTTACTTTATAACAGAAAAGATGCATGCAAAATAAATAACTCAAAAATAAAATATTAAAGCTACTTATAGTGATTCACTTTTATACTTAAAGTGAAATACACTTTACAATGTTAGCATGAACTTTCTAAAAAAAAAGTAACAAAAGAGAGACTTGAACTCAAGACCTCTTACTTAATAAGGCAAATTTTAACCAAATGGTCTAGCAAAACATATTGTAATGTTCAGAAGGAGGATCATTGTTGTTTTTGTTGTTGTTGTTGAAGACGACTTTGGAGAGCGTGCTAAAAAAAAACTCTTTTCAGACAAGGAAAAATTTCGTTTCTCAATGACAACAAGGGTTAGATCTCGGTTAGCTTACCTGGAAGATGCACCTTTTCCTATCTATTTTTTATTTTCCAAGATCGCACAGGGCACGGGGAAAAGAGAATACATGGATCTAAAAGAGTAGAAACCCAGAAATAAATAATACAAAACTGAAATAAAACCAAAACACTACTTTGCAAAAATTTTAAAAATTGTGTATTTAAACTTTATACCTCTGTATCTGACTCTAATGGTTGTATCTTGGGCAAAAAAGCCTTTTTCGAGTGAAACGAAAAGTATTCCTTAATGAAACGAGTGCTTCAGACACAATGGAACATTGTTCTTAGCCCATAAATGTATGGAAATGACATAAAATGGATATGAGGCAACTCGGTTTCACGATCTCGATCTACAACAAGAGAAGATCTTCAAACAAGATCTGATACCCTGTTGGACAACACAAGCATTCCAATAGAGGATGAACACCTTCAGTAACCACTCACATAACCAGATCAAAGATCAACACACCAATATTTTCATGTGGTAAAACCCCTATAGGGAAACATCCACGGCCCCAGCCAACGTGACCACTTGGAGAAGTTTATTAACGCAAAAGAAAAAGATTACAGAGCGATTTTACAAGAGCATTTCTCACAATCGATCATCGACAAATGACCCTCCATTCTCTTTAAATAGAGATCATGGACCAATCTGGTGTTAATCCATGGATCAATGGCCATTAATATCAAGGAGAGTATGAACTGTCAGATCACTCTATGTCAGGAACATATCATGACTGTCAGATTTCCTAACTACAAATGCATACTAATGCATACTAAAGAAACACACTTTTACCTAACAACACATTATACCAAGTAGATCTTAACTAACTCCTACGTTTCTAAATATCCTAACAAACATTACATTCTCGACAAAGAAAACATCCTCCATAGATATCATCACCCACTAATATTCATCAATTCATAGAGTTAAATCAGGATCAATGCCATCTAAAGTGGGTGGCATATATTCAACAATTCCATCTAGTGATTAAATATAGGAAGGGTGTTAGATTTTAAGCTACTATTAGTTTTGTTTTAAATTCACTAGATAACCATAACATATATAGTATCATTGATAAATACACAATCACAAGAGACACGTCATTTATCCTGGGAAACCCTCATGGGGGAGAAAACCCAACAAAAAATTTCTTAATATAGATAGCCAATACAATGCCAAGGGAATAAACCAAAAAATACATAAAGTCCTCTCCCAAGTATGTGCCTCTCTCTCTCTTCCTTCTTCTCCAACTGCATCTCCAAACTTGCACTCTAATGAACAAGTGAGTGAGTGAACAAATGAGGCGTTGGCCTCTCTTATTTATACAATCTGGCAAGTGTTGAACTGAGGTGTCTTTTCACTGGTAGGGTTGGCTTCTCATGTTGGGTGGTTATAACCACTTTAATATATTTTGGGGGCCGACTTCTCATTTAACATGTTACAATTAGGGTTTGACCAATCCACAAAAGGGGAATTTGGTCATTTACAATGCCAGACATGATCAATACATAAAAGGGGATTGATCTAATGAATAATACAAACATAATAAAATAGAATACTCATTGCAGTTACAATAGTTCAACACTCCCCCTTAGCAAGAAGGGTATTCTACAACATCATCAGGCGAGAGAGAGGGCATCATCATCAACAACATCTTGGAACACTGACTTTCATATCTATAAATCATCATAAGTTTTTCTCATCATCAATATCATCATTCACAACAAGGATATGGAATGGCATCATCATCCTCATCAACATGAGGCTAAGGTAACATCATTATCGTGAGGCTAAAGTAACATCATCATCTTCGGCATGAAATATGAAATAACATCATCATCATCATAATCATCTTCAACAAGGAGCTGAAGTGGCATCATCATCATCATCTTCAGCAAGAAGATGAAGTGGCATCATCATCATCATCTTCAACAAGAAGCTGATGTGGCATCATCATCATCAACTTCAATAAGAAGTTGAAATGGCATCATCATCATCTACTTCATCAAGAAGTTGAAGTGGCATCATTATCATCAACTGCATCAACATGGATTAGTATAACACTAATACATCATCATCATCATCAATAACAACACAAGGCTAATACAACATCAAAAACAACAATATCACAGCATAAAGGTTGGAGCATCATCAACAACAACAATATCACAACATGAAGGCTGGAGCATCATCAAAATCAACACTAGGATGAGAGTCTTCACAACGAGGCTGGAATCACAACACGAAGATGGCTACACAATATCATCAACACAAATATGGCATCACAACACGAGGATGGCACATCATCATAGCACAAGGCTGACACATCATTACAACACAAGGCTGGCACATCATCACAACATGAGGCTGGAATGTCATCAACACGAGAATGGCATCGCAACACTTAAGTTGGAACATCATCACAGCATGAGGCTGGCACATTATCACAACACAAGGCTGGAACATCATCACAACACAAGGTTGGCATATCATCAACATGAGGCTAGCATCACAGCACTAGGTTGGTAGATCATCACAACAATTAAGCTGGCATCAAAACACTAGGCTGGCACATCAACACAACAATTAAGCTAGCATCACAACACTAGGCTGGCACATCATCACAACAATTAAGCTGGCATCATAACACTAGGTTGGTACATCATCACGACAATTAAGCTTGCACATCAACACAACAATTAAGTTGGCACATCAACACTACTCCCCCTTTCGAGGGAGGTCCTTTAGGACTATACCATGGTTATCTATAAAGTGCTCAAAATTTACACAAGATAGAGGCTTGGTCAACACATCATCAACTTGTTCATTTGTGCTAACATATTAGAGTTTTATGAATACTCTCTACAACATATCACGAATGAAGAGATAATGGATCTCTATGTGCTTTGAATCATCACAGAACACAAGGTTCTCCATCATATTTATACAACTATGGTTATCACATAGGATCATGGTGGCTTCCATCTCCAGATCAAATAGATATGTCAACAACATCTGAAGCCATATGGCTTCACAACTAGAAGAACATGCAACAATGTATTCTTCTTCTATCGTGCTCGGAGCAATGTTGAATCTATCCCTATTATTCCATGAAGTCATGGTTGACCTCAGAATAAAACAACATCTTGAAGTTCTCTTTCTATCAGAAACACTTCCATCTCAATATGAATTAGTGTAACCACTCAGTATGAAGTCATGATATTTAGTATAATAGAGACCAAAATCCAATGTACCCTTAAGGTATCTCATCATATGTTTTGCAACAACAATGTGAATACGACCGGGTTCTACCAGATACTGACTCAAGGAAAAACATGCATCTAACCTGGTATTTGTTAGATAAATCACTGAACCAATAATCTATCTGTTTAAGGTAGCATCAACCAATTCTGATGAGGTATCTACCAGGAGCTTCAACTTCGTTTCCATGGGTGTGTGTTATAACCCTGAACTACACCAGACATGAATACATGACATTAGTCCATATTACTTGCTATATTTGCCAAGCCATCACTGAACAACTCTTATAAAAACCATTGTTTGGAATTTGTGCGCTCCCTACACCACTATTGCCTATGTACACATGCTCGTTTCACCACTACAACTCACGTACACTCACAAAAAATCGTGAAAAATGAAAATTGAATATGGATACGGGTTTTCAGACCATTACTTAACTATTTGACTGCCCATAGCCAGTCACCCCAACCGTTACTATCTCTTTTGGCCTATAAAAGAAGGTGTTGGGGCCCCATTCCAAAAAGAAGCATGAGATCATAGAAACTCTACCCATTTCAATATTCCCCCATTGCCCCAATATTTTTCAACCACATTGTGAGTTTGAGCCAGAATTCCTTCTTCCTCCTTTGCAAATCCTTGCCATTTCCCTAGAGAGAATTGAAGAGGAGAAGAACACGTGGAAGCAGTTGATGCATGGTGAATAAACATTGTTGGCCCTTGGTTATGGAAGGAAGCGAAGAACAAGGAAGAAAAGGGAAAAAGTGAACTTTGCGGAAGACATAGTGACTGTCATTGGGTCAAAGTGAGAAAAAGAGCAGAAAAGACGAAGCAAAGTGCAGGAAATCAAGTCGTTGGATGCGGAGATCAGGGATGACATATAAACAAGGAAGAAGGATTGTGGATAACTCATAAAGAGGAAAAATCCACCACTAGATGCTTTGGAGCACCGCATGAGAAGAAAGGAAAGACAGGTTGGAAAATCCCTAAAAACATGGGTCAAGTTGAATTAGGGTTTTAGACACCTAGGGTTTTGGTATCTAGGGTTTTGGACACTCAGGTTTCAGCCTAAGGATTTGTTGGCAGGAATAATGTAATTTCTATTGTTTATAAGCTGCCTACACAAGGTCTCTAAATTTGTATTACTCGTCATGAGCAATGACACTTATCACTTGTCTCTTTTTACATACCTTCCTTTCGATTTTTGTTTTCATGACTGTAAGCATGAAAACTCACAGCTGGAATTCACACTTGATTTCGATTTTTGATCAAAGGATAACAATTCATATGGTCTATTGTCGAAATGTCATCTTTTTCTATGAGCATGATTGTTTTCCTAGTTTATAACTCCTTGGTCTTAAAACATGCCTTTGTTACATAAGTAAAAAACCTCCCACTCATAAATATTCGATTAATAGTAATGGGGTTTGATTCATAAAAAAAATTTAACACAATGTTTGTTTGAAACTTTTACCTTGTAATCAAGTCATGAATATGTGTGCTCTATGGTATACAAGCGCTTACATCCTTACACTACCCATATCCCAAGGTATCATATGAGGTACAACGTGATATTATTGCTATGTATGGCCTCGGGCTTCACAATCTCTTTCCCACGCATGGTGATTAACGCTCTTGCCTACCATTTCGAACTATCACAACATTGTTTTGTTTGGGGCTATGGCTCTATGTTTTTTCTATTGAACCCTACCTCTGATTTTCGTGTTGATTCCCTGTTGTTAGCCATGACTCCTATGGTGAGGATTGAGCCCAATGATATCCAAACCTTGTTATCATTTGACAATGCCAGAGATGACTTAGAAAGGAATGGCTGGCGTTTGTTTATTGAAAAGTTTGAGGGTTTCAATCTGAGAGTTGCTCAAGAGTTCACATTGACATTCGACGGTTGCAGTGAAAAAATAGGAGACATGCAGATTGAGGTAAATGAAGATTTTATAAGCCAAGCTACCAGTTTACCAGCTGTGGGAAAAAAGTGGTTCAAGAACGCAAAGGTTGAAGAGGTTCCCTAGTCATTTTTGTTCACCTCAAGGAAAATTACCAGTTGCAACCAAGGTATGCCTATTTCGTCTCTAAAACCTAGATGGCATGATATGTTAGCTATTGTGAAACAGTTTATTACATGTGTAAGTAGATTTGGGTTGGTTTTCTTGTATCACCTACGATTTCTTATGAGCTTCATTGATTTCCCGCTGAACATGCCCTATTTCCTCCTTAGAAGTCTATACAAGATGGGAAAGCGGTTTAAGAGGAAGAAGTCTGATTCTAGTTTGTTCCATCATGGTTTAATCAAGATTATCATTATGCATCAGTTGAAATTAAACAATGATTGTTGGGATTCTTTTGTGTTACGAAATGGCTTCGGTAATAGTGAGTTGGGACAGGTTGACAAGCCTGTTATCGCAGAAACCCTTGTGAAACCTACCATCTCTCCTCCTTCTCTCATGCCCTGTGATCCTGTCTCTAATTTGGAACCCTCAACCTACACTAATTCTACTCAACCTGACACTCAATCAGATTTGTATCCTAAGAGTTGTGTTAAGACTGTTAAAAAACCCATAGGGAAAAAGCTTAGGGGCAATGTCGATGTCAATTATAAGAATAAAAGGGTCGCCCATTGGGTTTCACGATGTGCTCGAAACAAACCCAAACCCTGTGATGACACAAAAAACACAATTGTGGTTAGTGAGGATTCAGATTCAGAAATTGAAAGGTTCTTAGCCGAAGAGTATTCATATTCATATGGAATTTGTCCTGACAGACTCTACGATTATGTTACCAACCTACCACCATGTCTAAAGGACAATCCTAATTTTCCTGGAATCAAACTCTGTGATGAACCTACATGTCAAATGGATGATTCTCTAACTATTAATACTATCAGTGCCAATACATAGTCTCTACAGTCGCACTGTAATGAATGTCGATCCTAGATCGACAGGTATTACAAGGATGTGCCTTTACTACAGTCCGTGCTTAAATCTTTGGAATACCAGGTGGATTTGTTAACGAAGGAGAATAAGAGACTCCAATCCATAGATCAAACCAAATACAAATGACAAAAAACCACAGGGTCTGTTATTTTTAAGAACGTGCAAGCAGCGACAACAATAGTAAATTCAAAGATTATTTGATTTGTTTGAATCCCTTAATTTGAGGTATGATCCTTTTAAAAGTTTAGTATGATTCTGTCTTTCTCAATTTAGGATACACGATTTGTTTGCACAGATTACTTTTCAGTTTGTTTTGATTGATTGAATAAAATATGATTCTAGTTATAATTATAACTAGCTACAGAATCGTGAGATTCTGTAGCTAGTTAGAAAAATTCGAATTACTTATTTTGATAACTCAAAATACATCTGAAATCGTTTTATTTTTATTTGTTTTCAGGAACCCATGATTTCTAAGGAGATTTGAATCACTGTTGGCATCTCTCATCCATACTATCTTTATGTTTTTAGTTAATAGATTAGGCTATTAGTTTTTGGTATCAAGTAAAATCTGGGAGGTTGCATCCACCACATCTTTTGGAACAGATTGGATGTTATCAACATGAAACATTTTGTTCCTGGAACCTATATAAGTATGTTATTTTGTAAACTTGAAATCATCTCTGCCTAGGGAAAAAACTATGGATTTCTGATTTACAGACTTGAATAGAATATGATATTTGCACAACTTTAGCTTCTCCATATAGTGTTTTTATTCAAGTTATGATTATTTCGATTTGTAATTAGATTGTGATTGCTTTAGCTATCATGGTTTATTGCAGATTGGTATGATAAAATCTATATGGTATGCATGTTTTATGTCCCATATTTAACATACAGTAATTATTCTGTTCAAACTTGAGATTAAGAGATTTATCTTCATCATTCATTGAACATTTATACACAAGTTTTCACAGCAGGATTTATCTCAATGTGGCCACTTGTGAAATTATAAGATTGTTGTTACTATATCTCTTATATGTTCTATCATTCGAATTCAGTCATTATTGCTTCACATTTACGAGAAGCATTTGTAGGATTTGTTGCGGGTTTGCCTCATCAGATAGCGATATTGGATGCTATACACAGGACGAATATGGGATGCGATTACAGGTCAATTTGTTAGTTTTATTTCATTAGTTTAATTAATACAGAAATTTCCTGCAGTCTAAACATATTCTACTGTTTCTTATCTCTATTTTCAATTAGACAGTTTGTTATTCCATTTCTTGTTTATAAACATTATAAAAAAATAAATCAAAAAAGATCGAATGATAGCTTTGTTGTTGTTTAATAAATCAATCCATATTCGATTTTCGCGGATTTAGATTAAAATTCGCATTTTGTAAATGTTATATATATATTAGAAATAAATTCATTTGTATATATTATACATACAATGAGTAGACTTATGTTATAAATATTATTTAGTAAACTGTAAATATATATTAGATCTGTATATAGTTTTCAACAAGTGTTATTCATTAAGTTATTTTATCTTCTTTAGTTTTTTTTTTCACTTTCTTAGGACTTAGATGGGCTAACAGAGCTGCTAAAATTGTCGGAGTGGATTAATACAAATGTATTGGGTTAAGTAGACAACCTCGTACCGGATTCACTCCTCCAATTGAAGAGTGGTCAATTTCGCTCGTCAACAAATGGCGCTAGAAGGAGGGCCTGAAAACTATTAATGGCACAAGGAGGTCGCAAGACTCCTCCATCACCTACCCGCTCACCTATAGTGACTAGAAGTCATTCAGACAACAACATTGTCACTCAAACAACAACCACATCAAACGACGATCTACGGATCACAGTTGAACCAGTAACTCCAAATCCTACGGGTGGTGACATACAAGAGATTGTTCGCCAATCTATCATAAGAACGCACAGTGCCTTAGCTCGTATAAGAAAACCAAATTGACATCTGAACCAACCACTAGAATTCTTTGATATCAGAGAACAACTTGGAGGCACTGACCTTACTTTAAACCCTACAAATCCAATCCTCACTCCTGCAATAGGAGGATCTGGTGTACCACCATCACCACCTCCTTCATCTCCTTCTTCTTCTGGAGAAGAATCCTCTGACGAAGGTAGTTCCTCATCCCAGCCTTCGACACCACCCATACCTATGGCCAACTCAAACAATCCCGCTAGACCCTGGCTCAACCAAGATGCAGTGGCCATACCTGGGTCTCGACATCCTTTACCCAAACACTCGGAGAAATGGCTCCCTAAATTTGACCCTGACTCCAAACAGATCGATGAAGATCACATAAAAAAAGTTTATGTTGTCCATTAGACTCCGTAGTGTTGAGCACGAAGACGTAGTCTATAGATTGTTTCCCTACGCCTTTGAGGGCAATGCCTCTACCTGGTATTTTTCCCGACAGCCCCACACCATCGTGTCATGTGAGAAATTTGAATCATGTTTCCTTGAGAAGTTTGGAGATGACAAGTCTCCTGAACTTCTAGTCATGGATCTTTCTAGTCTAAGAATGAACCCAAAAGAAAAGATCAAATATTTTAATCAAAGATTCTTGACACTAAAGAACCGAATCCCTATGGATTCAATGCCTTCGAGAATCTTATTATATCATATTATACGAAAGCCTTACATCAAAGCATAGCCATTTGGGTAAAGAGATCCAAGAAAGCCACGTTGTTAGAAGCCTTCGAAGAGGCCAGTTAGATCAAGAAAGACATCCTCATATTAAAAGACACTACTAGCAACGAGATAGAGACTAGTTCATCATCCAAAAAGAAAATCGAAATCCTCCCTAGACCTTCCCAAAACAAAGCTCAACTTGAAAGCTCAGATTTAGAAAACTTACAGAAAGTCATTCAAAAACTATCCAATCAAGTTATAGATTTGAAATGGACGGCTGAAGAAGATTCTTCGAGCAAAGGGCCTTACAAACCCCCTTTTAGGAAGCCTTTTCCCACCAATCGACCTAATTCAAATACTGAAGGCCTAAATATAGAAAGCCTGCAATTTTCTATTCAAATGATTCTAGAAGCACATGATAACTTGATTCCTCCCGAGATTCCTAAAGAAGTAGTTGAACAAGAGACAGTAGAAGAAGATGAATCTTCTCCGAATATTTTTGGATATTTTTTGGATAGCATTTTTCAAGATAATTTCGAAACAATGCATCCTTACAATACTAGGAGTAAGACAACAAATAAGCCTTCTTCTGAAATCATTATGACTTTGCCTCCAAAACAGTCTAAATTGATTGAGACTAAACAGAATTCAGTAATCCCAAGTTTAGATTATGATTTGGTCGAATATTTAAAGAAGCTAAGGGATAACATTTCTGTTTATGAATTATTAAAATTCCCTTTTCTTCTGCAAAAAATGCTACAAAATATTGCAGAGAACAACAGAAATGGAAATCCGAGTAGTAACAAAGGTGGTCAGAACAACCCCAAAGTTCCTTAGAAGGCCTCCGCCAAAACTACTTCTGATCCTCACGATAAAAGAGACTTCATGTAAATAATGTAACAAATGTAGATAAATCAGTTTTAGAGGCCGCGAGTAAAAAGAAACAAGCTTTCACTATTAGTACTCGCAGAAATGTTCCTCCATTTTTGTTAACTTTTGAAATTTTCAATAGGAACGTACACAACTGCATGGTAGATTTAGGTGCATCATCTAACATAATGCCTTGGTATGTTTGTCAAAAGATTAATGCCAAAGTTCAACCATCCACCTTGAAGATTATCTAGCTTGATCAAACTAGTGTTAAAGTGATAAGTGAATTAAGAAATGTGCTTATAAGATTCTCGTCTAACCCTAAAGTTCATCAAGTGATTGATATTATTTTTGTTGATATCCCATAATTTTATGGTCTATTTTTAAGCAGGGACTGGTCAGAACAATTACATGGCTACTTTCTGATGGATTGGTCTCACTTATGGCTGTCCGATAATGGAAAGCCCAACAGAATAAAGGTAAATCGTGAACATTATCTGAAGTTCACAGTGACTAATTTAAATGATCCCAATGAACCATTCACTCCTTCTGCTGATTCGCCTGAAATACATGGGATGGATACTTTTTTCGGTAATTTCATGGCCGAAACTTCCACTATCACTAACCCATAACAACATTCTGAAATTTTGACATATACGCAGCCAACAGCTTCTGCCCAGTGGTCACATGCAACCGACAACAATCAAATATGGTCTCTTTACTTTTTTGGGTCAAAATCCAAGGAAGGAGCTGGTGCAGGTTGCGTGATCATCGATCCAGCAAGTAACAAGACCCTAATTTCTTGCAGGTTAGAATTTGAATGTACAAACAACACAACAGAATATGAGGCACTATTGCAAGGCCTCAGAAAATAATTAGATATGAATGTTCAAAATTCGACTGTCTTTGGTGATTCAAAAATCGTGGTTAGATAGGTAAAAAATTATATCCACTATTTATCCCCACACGTTAAAATCTGCCAAACTGAGGTATGGAATTTAATGAACAAGTTCTCCGCATTTAACATAAATTCTATTCCTAAATTGAATAATTCGGAAGTTGATTTGTCAGCTAACGTAGCTTCAAAACTTTTCCCTGCAAAAGGCTTATCTCCAAATGCATTCTCCATCAAACTATTGTTCAGACCGTTCGTCCCAGACAACATCACGAATTAGAGAGTCTTTGATGACGATCAACATATTATAAGTTTCCTGCATATGGAAGAAACTTTCCAGGGCGCGGTGATCGACGAAGGTACTCATGATGAAAATCTTCATGACTTTACGGTAATAACAGATCCAAGATCTCCAGAATCTTCATCAGACATGGTAAATTCTATCCCGAAATCTGTAGTTAGATTAGAAAAATTTTATGATCTTCATGACAAGTTCAGAAAATCAGTGAACTGTAAAATGAGTAGTTCCTCTTTGATGCATGAAAAGGTAAATTTGGGAACTAAAGACAACCCACAGTGCATTAATTTAGGGGTGGGGTGTCCTGAGCAAGAAAAAGTAGCGTTTATTAAGTTGTTTAAGGAATTCAAAGATGTTTTTGCTTGGACGTATGACGGCCTAAAAACCTTTGATCCTAACATCATACAACACGTTATTCCTATGAAACCCCAAACCCAACCTTTTCAACAAAAGTTAAGGAAAATGCACCCTCAACTCGAACCAACTGTCAAGAAGGAATTAAACAAACTCCTGAACCCTAAGATAATCTTCCCAGTTAGGCACACACAATGGGTCTCTAATCTTGTCCCTGTCAGAAAGAAGAGTGGTGAAATCCGACTATGTGTCGATTTCTGAAATCTTAACTGAGCGTCTGATAAAGACAACTACCCTATCCCTCCCATGGAATAGATCCTTCAACAAGTATCTAGTTCTGAAAGATTATCCTTGTTGGATGGTTTTTCATGGTATAACCAATTTCTGATGTCCCCTCCAGACCAACTCAAAACCACCTTCTGCACTCCATGGGGCACCTACGCTTATAGAAAGATCCCCTTTGGACTCATAAACGTCGGTGCTACTTTCCAAAGAGTGATGGACATCTCTTTCTGAGGTTTAATCAATCAATTTGTCATAGTTTACCTAGATGATGTCACTGTCTTCTCAAAAAATAAAGAAGATCATCTAGCTCATTTAAGATCCGTTCTACAGTGATGTCGTAAGTACGACATTTCTTTGAATCCTAAAAAATCTATTTTCGCAGTAGAACAAGGTAAACTCCTATGATTCATTATATCGAGCGAAGGGACGATTATCGACCTTGAAAGAACTCAATTCATTTCGAAATTTCCCCCTCCCTCGTCAAAAAATTCCATGCAATCTTTCGTAGGTCAGATAAACTTTGTTAGGAGATTCGTCCCTAGATTTTCAGAAATGGTGAGACCATTAAAAAACCTAATAAAAAAGGACATACAATACCATTGGGGACCTTTAGAAAGACAGGCTTTTAATTCAATAAAAAAGGCCATAATAGATGCTCCTTATCTAATGAGCCCTGACTTTTCGCAAGACTTCACCCTCTACATGTTTGCTTCTGACCGTTCATACGTCATCGTCCTAACTCAAAAGAATGTTGAAAGCAACGAAGTCCCAATCGCCTTTATGAGATCAACCTTCAAGGGGGCAGAACTTAATTACCCAGCAATAGATCAACAAGCCTATGTTATTTTCAAAGTAGTAAATCACTTCCGATCTTATCTTTTGAAATCTAGGATGAAAATTCTTGTCCCTTACCCGGCTGTCAGAAATTTGTTAGTACAGAAAGAACTATGTGAAAAAAGGGAAAACTGGGTCACATCCTTGCAAGAGTATGACATAGAAATCACCCCAGCACAAATAGTAAGAGGCCAAGGGTTATGCAAATTGGTCGTTGATTCAGCAGCAAGACAACAAGAGGAAAATGATATGTTAAATCTAGGACAACACTATCAAAATCAAATCTGATGTGCACAAAACCCTGTTAGTCCCTAGTATGATGATATAAAAAAATTTCTTATACAAGGATCAACTCCCCGTCACCTTGATCCCACTAAAAGGAGAGAACTAAGATTAAAATCTTCTTCTTTTCAGCTAATTAATGGTATTCTGTTTCATCAAAATTTTGATGGAGTACTAATGCGCTGCCTTGAGAAAGATGAAGCAGAAAACGTCTTATTGGAATTGCACATAGGAGAAGCTGGTGGGCATTTTGGTGGAGATACCACTGCCCATAAAGTATTAAAAGAAGGATATTATTGTCCTACCCTTTTTAAATATGCTCATGCTTTGTGTCGCAAGTGTGTAATTTGTTAAAAAGCATCCAGACGGATACAAAAACCAGCCTTCCCTCTGCAACCAGTTTCAGTAGACTTACCCTTTCAGCAGTGGGGTCTAGATATTATAGGCCCAATCAATCCGCCATCCTCACAACAGCATAAGTATATCATAACAGCCACATATTACTTCACTAGGTGGTCTGAGGCTGCCCCATTAAAAGCTGTAAATATTAGCCAGGTAATATATTTCTTGAATTCAAATATTATTACTCATTTCGGTATCCCTGAATGCCTAGTATTTGATAATGCTTCTTATTTTTTATCTCTTGAGATGAGTGATTTCTCTCTAGAAAAATGAATTAAATTAAAGTATTTTTCCAGCTATTACCCCCAAGGAAACGGTTTGGCAGAATCGACTAATAAAAATCTGATCAAAATTATCAAGAGAACGGTCTCTGAAAACCATAAAAATTGGCATAACACACTGTTAAACGCAATCTGGGCTGATAGAGTAACTCCTAAAACTGTTGTGGGTAACTCACCTTTCTTTCTCGTTTACGGTAGAGAGGCGATTCTTCCACCACATGTCCTCCTTCCATCTCTGCAACTATCGCAAAAAGTACAGGAAGGGGACTGTCCCCCTTTGGAGAATCGAATTAACGCTTTGTTAAAATTAGAAGAAGTGAGGGCTCAAGCAAAACGGAAATTGGATCAACATCAACTCATTGTTAAAAACTGGTTTGATTCCAATTCTGCCTCTGACAGAAATTTTGAGGTAGGTGACCTTGTCCTAAAATGCGACAAACCTCATGAGGAAAAATGAGAACATACAAAGTTTCATAACTTGTGGTTGGGACCATTCTTAATTGTTGAGAAATTGGGTCCCAGTTCCTTCCGATTACATAATTTAGAGGGACATCCATACACCTTTCTGGTGAATGACCAAGCTCTAACAAGGTACTTCGCCTGATGACACTCCCATGTACATTGTGTAAATATTTTTGTTTTTCTTGCTATTTGCTTTTCTTTGCTGGTTTGTTTTGATTTTTTATTTATTCTTATTAGTATTTATTTTTGAGACACACATGACTTCATCATGGGCTAGTTCAGACAAAGAGAACAGAAAAATTTCCCCTCTAAAATGACTGTTGAAGGTTGTTTAAGCATCAATTGTGATATTCTTCTGAGTTTGTAGCCATGTTAAAGATAATGTGTTATTTGAAAAGCGTTTCCTGATTTCAATCTGTAACTGAAGTTACTCACGATCATCCATAAAAATTCTTCTTACGCTGTCCCTGTTCCTTAAGAGAACAACTCAGAGATGTCTCCCTGCTCTTGAAAGTCGGTTGTATTAACAAACTATTTCTAGATCTTAATGAAGGATAGCTAAGAAATTTCTTCAAGGTCTGTAATTTACTAAGATATGTCCAAAAACCAGGATTTTCAACGCCACCCCGCTCTATTAAATATCTTTAAAACTAAATAAACTTGCAGAGAGCTGCGGGAAGTGCTTGCAAACCCGCCAGGATATTGAACAAGTCTGCTGGTAGCGGGTAAATGCATGCATGACGCCAAGATAACTTCACTAGGGTACTGAACAGGCCCGCTGGTAGCAAAGCAATGTCAGGTATATGAAAATTCTTAGATATGGATTCTTTGGAACTTAAATGTCCTTCATTCTGATCTGGAACTTCTTGGCAGGATGCAGATATCGGATTGGGTTAAATGACATCCCTGTCGAGGCTATGGATGCCTGTTGGCAGCATCGGCTCTGTCAATAGTATTGAATATTTTAACTTTAATATCATGACTCTCTTTTGTTAAGATTGTTGTCAGTTTTTGTCTCTTTAAAATAACAGTAATCTAAAACTAGAATTCTTTATAATTGACAATGATGTTCAGACAAGTTTCTAGTTGTTTTCGATTTGAATTTTTTCCTGATTATCCTAATCTGAACTCGTTCGTTTGGCAGAGATAACTGCTTCTCCCAGTGTGTCGCCATTGTTGGTAGCAATAATGTAATTTCTATTGTTTATAAGCTACCTACACAGGGTCTCTAAATCTATATTACTCGTCATGAGCAACGAAACTTATCACTTGTCACTTTTTACATACCTTCATTTCGATTTTTGTTTTCATGACTGTAAGCATGAAAACTCACAGCTGGAATTCACACTTGATTTTGATTTTTGATCAAAGGATAACTCTTCATATGGTCTATTGTCGAATTGTCATCTTTCGCTATGAACATGATTGTTTTCCTAGTTTATAACTCCTTGTTCTTAAAACATGCCTAGGTTACATAAGTAAAAAACCTCCCACTCATCAATATTTGATTAATAGTAATGGGGTTTGATTCATAATTTTTTTTTAACAATGTTTGTTTGAAACGTTTACCCTGTAATCAAGTCATGAATGTGTGTTCTCTTTGGTATACAAGCGCTTACATCCTTACACTACCCATATCCCAAGGTATCATATGAGGTACAGCATGATATTATTGCTCTGTATGGCCTCGGGATTCACGATCTCTTTCCCACGCATGGTGATTAACGCTCCTTCCTACCATTTCGAACTATTACAACATTGTTTTGTTCGGGGCTATGGCTCTGTGTTTTTTCTATCGAACCCTACCTTCGATTTCCGTGTTGATTCCCTGTTGTTAGCCATGTCTCCTATGGTGAGGATTGAGCCCAATGACATCCAAAACTTGTTATCGTTTGACAACGCCAGAGACGACTTAGAAAAGAATGGTTGGCATTTTTTTATTGAAAAATTTAAGGGTTTCAATCTGAGAGTTTCTCAAGAGTTTGCGTTGGCATTCGACGGTTGCAGAGAAAAAATAGGAGACATGCAGCTTGAGGTAAATGAAGATTTTACAAGACAAGCTACCAGTTTACCAGTTGTGGGGAAAAAGTGGTTCAAGAACGCAAAGGTTGAAGAGGTTCCCTGGTCATTTTTGTTCACCTCAAGGAAAATTACCAGTTGCGACCGAGGTATGCATGTTTCATCTCTAAAACCTAGATGGCATGATCTGTTAACTATTGTGAAACAATTTATTACATGTGTAGGGAGATTTAGGTTGGTTTTCTTGTATCACCTACGATTTCTTATGAGCTTCATTGATTTCCCACTGAACATGCCCTATTTCGTCCTTATAAGTCTATACAAGATGGGAAAGCGGTTTAAGAGGAAGAAGTCTGATTCTAGTTTGTTCCATCATGGTTTAATCAAGATTATCATTATGCATCAGTTGAAATTAAACAATGATTGTTGGGATGCTTTTGTGTTATGAAATGGCTTCGGTAATAGTGAGTTGGGACAAGTTGACAAGCCTGTTAATGCATAAAACCTTGTGAAACCTACCATCTCTCCTCCTTCTCTCATGCCCTGTGATCCTGTCTCTAATTTGGAACCCTCGACCTACCCTGATTCTACTCAACCCGACACTCAACCGGATTTGTATCCTAAGATTTGTGTTAAGACTATTAAAAAACCCACAGGGAAAAAGATTAGGGGTAACGTCGATGTCAATTATAAGAATAAAAAGGCTGCCCATTGGGTTTCACGATGTGCTCGAAACAATCCCAAACCCTATGCTAACACAAAAAACACAATTGTGGTTAGTGAGGATTTGGATTCGGAAATTGAAAGTTTCTTCGCCGAAGAGTATCCATATTCGTATGGACTTTGTCCTGACAGACCCTATGATTATGTTACCAACCTACCACTGTGTCTAAAGGACAATCCTGATTTTCCTAGAATCAAACTCTGTGATGAACCTACATGTCAAATGGACGATTCTCCAGCTGTTAATACTATCAATGCCAATACACAGTCTCTACAACCGCACTGTAATGAATGTCGATCTTGAATTGGCAGGTATTACAAGGATGTGCCTTTACTACAGTCTCGGCTTAAATATTTGGAAGACCAGGTGGATTCGTTAACAAAGGAGAATAGAATACACCAATCCATAGCTCAAACCAAAGACAAACACCAAAACACCACAGGGTCTGTTATTTTTAAGAACATGGAAGCAGCAACAACAATAGTAAATTCAAAGATTATTTGATTTGTTTCAATCCCTTAATTTGAGGTATGATCCTTTTAAAAGCTTAGTATGATTCTGTCTTTCTCAATTTAGGATACACGATTTGTTTGCACATATTACTTTTTAGTTTGTTTTGATTGATTGAATAAAATACGATTCTAGTTATAATTATAACTAGCTATAGAATTGTGAGATTATGTAGCTAGTTAGAAAAAATTGAATTACCTGTTTTGATAACTGAAAATACATATGAAATATTTTTATTTTTATTTGTTTTCAGGAACCCATTATTTCTAAGGAGATTTGAAGCATGTTGACGGACGAAAATGACCGTCCGTCAACTGGGAGAGTGGAACCGGTCCGGGGTTGTCTAATAACCCAAGCCGTTTGGGATGAACCACCCTGACGGGTTTAGCAGATCCGTTAGCCGGTCTAAGGTCCTAAGAAAAAAAAAAAAACTACTCTAACTAACTAATCTAACTAAAAATAACTATTAAAACAAATTAAACTAATCTAACTAAAAGGAAATAAAACAAACTAAAAAACTAATCTAACTATTCTATATATATATATATACAATCTACTATCTAATACTATACTAACTCTAAGAAATCAAATATCTAACTACTAACTGAAATAAATCTTATTCACAAAATGTACAATATTAACAATTTACAGATTTGAATGAAAACCTGAAAAACTCATTTGTATTCTGCCCTAAGACAGAGAGAGATATTTTTTGTTGATTTTATAATTTTATGAACAAGAAATAAAACAAAACCTAACTAAACTAAACAACTAATATACTAACGTTAACTACAAATCTAAACTACACATATATCTAACTACACTACTTAAATTATACTAACAAACTACCTATTAAATACTGAAAAACAAACTGACCTGAAGGAATGCTCCAGGTTCGTCATGTGTGTAATGATTGTCTTAGTTGATCGGAGGGAGGAAACCCGCACCGAATTATCCAGGAGCTTCTCGTAAACAATAAGTTGCAGTGCTCTTCAAATATGATTACAAGACAAACAAGACATAAAAATTACAACAATCTTATGATTTATAAATCTTCACAGTTAGATAAACCTGTATGCAAAGATCCATACGAAATGATTCAATTAATGAAGAAGAGAAATCTGTGATTCATTAATTGAAACAAAGTAATTGTTGTATTTTTAAGTAATGAAAGAAATCAGATATGGATAGCACATTAATCAAATCATATCATTCTACAATATATTATGATAGCTAAAGTAGTCTATAATCAACTGCAAATTGATAAGCATAAACTTGAAACAAAAGATTGATATATTGAAAGCGAAAGCTGTAGCAAGACATCAACTCTTGTCTCAGTTTGTATTAGAAATCCATAGCCTCGTTCTCCCACAAGTGAGGATGCTCCTTATTACAAAAAATAATAAGTATTTAAAGACCTTCCACAGGGTAAAACATCCATGTGGAAGTTATCAAAACTGTTTACATAAAATCTGGGAAAATATCCCAAGTTTGACTAAACTAGGAACCTAAAATAAAAACTAAATCACACAAATATCTCCTAGACTGTCCAGCATGACCAATGCAATTCGGATGTACCTGAAAGGGTAAAAAATGGACAAGTTAGGAGGATATTTTGTTGATAAAAATGATAAAAAATCTAATTCTATAGACTAGCTACAGAATCTTGCGATTCTGTAGCTGGTCTAAATCGGACACAAAATCATCATTAAAATCAATTCAAATCTTTGAAAATACATTCAAACTATCAAAAGATATTTGATTGCAAAAATCCTTATTCAAATCGACACTTGTATGCAATTTGAACAAACTAAATCAAACGATAAACTAGATAGCTATACTTTGTTTAATTCGTTACCAATTCGGGTATACAAAATCGTATCGAACAATAATGAAATCGTTTCATATCAAATTGAAATTGATACAGTTAAACAAATCATAGGCAATCATTTATGCAACCTCATCAACAAGAAACATGATCGAATCCAAACAACATCATTTTCTCAAACTAATATAATTGTATTAAATATAAACGATCATGCTGATAGCGAATCAAATCAAAACTGGTATGTAAACTATCACATACAAAATCATAATGGGATCAATCATTTGATAACAGGGTCTGTGGGATTTGCCAAATCGTTTATTATTGCCAATTGGAGGCGGACGAAATCGATTGACTTTCAATAAAAATATTACTAGCATTTAGTTCAAAACGAACTATTAACCGAATTTGACAGAGATAACATATGTCGATCTGGGTTTAACCAACTTGTTTTGAAAATTAAAATCAAACAGAGCAGTATCAAGTCTATTTTTGATACGAATCCAACTCATAAAATCAATCGTACTAACTGAAGATACACAACAATCCAATCAAGACAAGAGAAAATCGAACAGTTGGAGTTTAACATAGTCGTTGTGAATCAAAACCATTCCATGATTCGGGCGTAGATATCTTTTGCACAGACTTAAATGAGAATATTGTTTCCAAACAAAACAGAGTCGTTCTTTCCAAATCGGAGTCGAACAGAGTTGTATTCCTGATTTATAAGATTACATCACACAACAATTCAAACTCATGAAGTCGTTCCAAAATCAGAGCATACAAACTAAATCAGAGCCGATATAATCCAACCATAACGAAATCATACCAAATCAAAACATGATCGTGCTCTAATTTTAGCATTAAAATCTCCTGTACAGGTCAGATGAAAGCAAACCATTGATTTCGTTAACTCACACCAAAAGTCAAACGAATCAAAACAAATGAAAACTAATCAATTGCTAAACTGGGCACGACCAAATCATTTAACCAAATCATAACCTCATTTAATTTTAGCAAAACAAAAACAATGTACAGGATGAACAACATAACCATTTTTTATATGGCTATAACAGATTCATTTCGAACAATAGACAGAGCTATTTGAAAACCAAACTCAAATCATTATATTAATCTAGCAATTCTCAAAACGGAATTGATACCTAAATTCATACCTGGATGACGAGCAGACAGCTTGATCATGACATTTTGGAATTAACGACGGCTGTAGCCAATTTGACATTCCTAAAAATGAGGGAACCAGTGGTTTTCTGCTTCCTATCATTTGCTTGAAGCTTGTCCCTTTGGCTTGTCAATACTGTAACTTGGTTTTCCAATGCTTTGATTTTCGATTGAAGTAAGGGAACGTCTATATAGTATCGTTCCAACCACACATCACATTGGTCACATGACGACTGTCCGGGCTTTGAAAATGCAGGTAAGGGTTTGGTTGCATCGCCGAGGGTTTCGTTAGGAAGCTTGATCCCAGGGTAGCTAGGATTGTTCCTTAGGCAAGGGGGTAGATTAGAAATGACCTTGGGAGTAAGGGTACTCACTAGCTAGGAAGCATTCTATGTCAAAGTCATTATCTTCACTGAGGACTATGGACTTCTGCTCAACACTAGGTTTAGGTTTATTCCTATCCATTCTCGAGATAAGCCGAGCATTCTTTTTAACTTTTCCATCAACAGTAGGGTTTCCCTTGACCTTTTTGCTCACAGGATTTTTTATAGCCTCAACCTTGTCTGCTAAGACGTCGGGTAGGTTGATATCAGGGTCGACCGAGGGTTTAGGAGAGGGCAGTGGGACATGGAAGGGCACAGGTGGCTCGACATTGGTTTCACTAACCACATGCTTGTCAACTTGGACAAGCTCTGCATCAGCAAAACCATTCTGAGAGATAAAATCTTGCCAGCTATCACTGTGAAGATTTAAGTGATGAACGACGATGAGTCTGATTAGGTCGTGGTGGAACAAGCTACTATCGTAATTTTCTCTTTTAAACCTCTTAGCCATTTTATAAAGACTTCATTGGAAATAAATAGGCATATTCAATGGATACACCATAAAATTCATTAATAGTCAAAGGTGATAAAGAAAAACCAGTCCATATCGACCCTCACAGGTCACAAATTGTTTAACCACCATAAAAAGGTCATTCCATCTTGGTTTAAGCGTGGAAATGGGCATACCTCTGTCACAGGATGTGATCTTTCGTGAGACGAACAGTAGTTGCCATGGCACCTCCTCAACTTTAGAGTTTTTGAACCATCGTTGGCCCATGGCTGCTAACCCGGTGGCAAAGCTAATGAACTCTTCATTGATTCCCAGTTGAATGTCACCTACCTTGGCCCTATAGCCATCAAAAGTCAGGGCGAACTGTTGTAAAACAAATAGATTAAAACCCTCAAACCGTTGTAAAAAGGTGAGCCAACCTCTATCCTCTAAGTCTTTCCGGGCATTGTTGAACAGCAACAAGGCTTGGCTACCGTTCATCTCAATTCGCACCACTGGTGCCATAGGGAAGAGCACACGGTGAATGAGCCAGGGTTTGAATGCAACATACACAGGAACAAAATGCCTGAAGGCTTACCCGAGCTAACAGAGGTGAAATGGGGATAGGAGAAACATTAATGACATCGTGCGAAGGTGGTGGAGCTATTTGTTGGCCATGCAGAATAGTCATTACCAAGGTACAATTGCCGACGCTTTCAACTATACAAATCACAACACACATGTGTTATAACTATGCCATTTCAATCAATCAATTGAAACCTTTGGTAAGTGGATAAACCACGCGCGCAATCAAACGTTATGCCATAGTTTTAAAACCAAACATACAAATCGAAACCAATACCAAGTGTTGGACCAATGCGCCAATGCGTTTTGATAACATGAACTAGGTGTCATATTAAATGATATATATCAAGGGTTTAACCATAACACCTATGTATTTTTATGAAACCAATGGTCAAGTAGATAAAATCAAAGAACATATAAATCCAATTACCAATGTATCACAACCTCAATTACTCATGAAACGAAATTACATAATCAATCAAAGAATGTCCAATGAGTACAGATCAAAAAGTTTTGCCAACTGCATAATGATAAGTAAAATGTAAGCGCAATAGGCATATTGACAAGAAGGATAACGACAATTCAATAATGATTTTAATGCGACTTCGAAAGACCAAGTTTTCACGCTTACATTCATGAAAACAAAAACGAAGGTAAGTGTGTGAATGGCGCAAAAATAAAAGTGTCGTTTATTAGAGAATTGCGACGAAAAATTAAGGTTTGTGAAAACTGGTGTAGGCAGCTTATAAGACAGTGGAAAAATGTGAATTGGCTGCCAACAATGGAGACACACTGGTAGAAGCAGTTATCTTTTCCAAAAGGACAAATTCAGATTAGGACAGCAAAGATAATTCCAACTCAAAAACAACAACCAGAAAATCGTATAAACATCATCATTAACCAACTATTCCAGTAGTGTTTTAAAAGATGAAAACAGATAACAGTCCTAAGACGAGCGAGTCACAACATTAAAGATAAAATCCCCAATACTGTTGACAGGGCCACTTCTGCCAGCAGGCGTCCATAGCCTCGACAGGGTTTCCATTTAACCCACTCTGACATCTGTATCCTGCCAAGAAGTTCTAGATCGGAATAAAGGACATTAAAGAGGTTTCTTATTTGCAAATTTTCATATACCCGACATTTCTTCGCTGTCAGCGGGCCTGTTCAGTACCCCAACGAAGTTGTCTTGGCATCATGCATGCATTTACCCGCTGCTAGCAGACATGTTCAGCATCCCGACAGGTTTACAAGCACTTCCCACAGCTCTATTAATAATTTATTTTGTTTTGTTTTTCAAAGATATATAGTTGAGCGGGGTGATGTTGAAAATCATGACATTTTAACATATTTTTTTAGACCTCATCAGAATTTTTTTAAAATATCCTTTATTAAGATCCAGAGATGTTTCATTTACAAAAAAACAACTTCCTAAGGCAGGGAGACATCTTCTGAGTCATTCCTTTAAGGAATAGGGACAACGTAAAAAGATGATAGATGATCATGACAAGATTTACTCAGAGATTGAAATCAGTCATCTTCTTTCAAACAACAAACTTTTGCCAACACAGATATAAATTTCAGAAATATACCATCGAAGTTTATACAATTTTCTCAGTAGTTATTTCAGTGAAGGAATTTTCTATTGTCTTTGTATGAATAGCTCAGTGTACAGGTATGTGTATTTCCAAAAACACAAGCTGATAAATTCAAAGGAAAAATAAAAAACAAAAATCAAACGAAAAAGAAAACAGAAGCAAAAATATGTACATAATATACAAGTGTTGTCATCAAGCAAAGTATCTTTTCAAGGCTTGTCCATTCACCGGGTAGGTGTCAGGCTGCCCCTCAAGATTCTGCAATCGAAAAGAACTGGGACCCAATTTTTCAGCAATTAAAAATGATCCAAGCCATAAGTTTTGAAATTTTGTGTGTTCTCCCTTTCCCTCATGTGGTTTGTCCCATTTCAAGACGAGATCACCTACTTCAAAATTCCTATCAGAAGTAGAGTTAGAATCGAACCAGATTTTAACCAATAGTTTATGCTGATCTAACTTACGTTTAGCTTGGGATCTTACCTCTTCTAGCTTCATCAAAGCGTTAATTCAGTTTTCCAAAGGGGGACAATTTTCTTCTTGGATTTTCTACGACAACTGAAGTGAAGGAAGAAGAATGTGAGGTGGCAGAATTGTTTCTCTGCCATAAATGAGAAAAAAGGGGGAGTTACCTACAACATCTTTTGGAATTGTCCTATCATCCCACAGTGCGTTCAACGGTGCATTGTGCCAATTCTTGTGATTTCCAACCACCGTTCTCTTGATGATTTTAATCAAGTTCTTGTTTGTCGATTCTGCCAATCCATTGCCCTGAGGATAATAGCTAGCAGAATACTTCAATTTAATTTTTTTTTCCAAAGCAAACTCACTCATCTCAAGAGAGGAAAAGTAAGAAGCATTATCGAATACTAAACAGTCAGGGATACCGAAACGAGTGATAATATTCGAGTTTAAAAAGGCAATTACCTGACTGGTGTTGACGGTTCTTAACGCAACAACTTCAGACCATCGGGTAAAGTAATCTATGGCTGTCACAATAAACTTGTGTTGTTGTGAGGACGGGGGGTTGATTGGACCTATGATATCAAGGCCCCACTGCTGAAAAGGAGAATCTACTGAAACGAGCTGCAAAGGAAAGGCTGGTTTTTGTAACCGCCCTGATGCTTTCTGACAAATGATACATTTACGACACAAGGCATGGGCGTCTCTAAAAAGCGTGGGCCAGTAATAACCGGCTCTTAAAACCTTATGGGCAGTGGTGTCACCACCAAAATGACCACCAGCTTCTCCTGCATGCAACTCTAGCAAGACTTTTTCGGCTTCGTCTTTTTCAAGACATCGCATCAGTACGTTGTCAAAATTTGACGAAACAAGATACCATTAACTAGATGAAAGGAGGCAGACTTTAATCTCAACGCTCTTCTTTTAGCGGGATCCAGGTGACAAGGGGTTGACCCATGTTCAAGACAGAATATTATATCGTCATACCAAGGACTGACAGGGTTTTGTGTGCAACAGATTAGATTTTGATTGTGTTGTCCTAGGTTTGACGTATCGCTTTCTTCTTGTTGTCCTGCTGCTAAATCAACAACTAACTTGCATAACCCTTGGCCTCTCACTATCTGAGCTGGGGTGATTTCTAAGTCGTACTCCTACAAGGAGGTGACCCAGTTAGCCCTCTTTTCACCTAGTTCCTTCTGCACTAACATGTTCCTGACGGCTGGGTAAGGGACAATGACTTTTGTCCTTGACTTCAAACGATAGGACCGGAAGTGCTTGACTGCTTTGAAAACAGCGTAAGCATGCCGATCTACCGCTGAGTAATTAATTTCAACGCCTTTGAAAGCAGAGCTCATAAAGGCAATGGGTACTTCATTGTTCTTGGCATTCTTTTGGGTTAGGACGGTGACATAGGAACGGTCAGAAGAAAAAGTGTAGAGTGTAAAGTCTTGAGAAAAATTGGGGCTCATGAGAGACGAAGCATCTATTATGGCCTTCTTTATTGCATTAAAAGCTTGATTTTCTAGGGGTCCCCAGTGATATTGGGTGTCTTTCTTAATTAGGTTTTGCAAGGATCTGACCATTTCAGAGACGCTGGGGACAAATCTTCTCACAAATTTAATATGGCCTAAGAAAGACTGCATAGATTTTTTGGATGTAGGAGGGGGGATTTTCGCGATGACTTGAGTCCTTTCGGGGTCGATAATCATCCCTTCACTTGACACAATAAATCCTAAGAGTTTACCCTGTTCTACTGCAAAGATGGATTTTTTAGGATTCAAGGAGATGCCGTATTTACGACATCGCAGTAGAACGGCTCGTAAGTGAGCTAGATGATCGTTTTTTATTTTAGAAAATACGGTGACATCATCTAAGTAAACTATGATGGACTGATTGATTAAGCCTCAGAAATCAATGTCCATTGCTCTCTGGAACGTGGCACCAGCATTAATCAATCCAAAGGGCATTTTTCGATAAGCATAAGTGACCCATGGGGTACAGAAGGTAGTTTTAAGTTGGTCTGGTGGAGACATCAGGACTTGGTTGTACCCTGAGAAACCATCCAGTAAGGATAGCCTCTCAAAACCAAATACCTGCTGAAGGATCTGTTCCATGGGTGGGACAGGATAGTTGTCTTTATCAGACGCTCTATTAAGGTTTCAGAAATTGACACAGAGTCGGATTTCACCACTTTTCTTCCGGACTGGGACAAGGTTAGAAACCCATTGAGTGTGCCTAATAGGAAAAATTATCTTAGCGTTTAGGAGTTTATTCAATTCTTTTTGAACGGTCGGTTCGAGCTTAGGGTGCATTTTCATCAATTTTTGTTTAAAGGGTAAGGTTTGGGGCTTCATAGGAATGACATGTTGTATGATGTTAGGGTCAAACGTTTTAAGGTCATCATATGTCCATGAAAAGACATCTTTAAATTCTTTGAACAATTTAATAAATGCAACTTTTTCTTGTTCAGAACATCCTACCCCTAGATTAATGCACTGCGGATTGTCCTTAGTTCCTAAGTTTACTTTTTCATAAGATAACGAGGAACTATTGGTTTTACAGTTGACCGTCTTTTTAAATTTATCTTGAAGATCATAAAATTTCTCTAATCTAACTACGGATTTAGGGATCGATTTTACCATATCCTATGAAGATTCAAGAGTTCTCGGATCTGGTTGATAAAAATCTGGACCAGGGGTCAAATTTTAGCTCAAAAATCAGCGTTCTCGGAATCACCTCAAAACAAACGTGAGTGTAGCCCTCGTCGTCAAGAACCCAACGCAACTCATTTCATCTCAAACGGACGTCGGGAGCGAAAGATATAGCGATCTGTCTGAATCGCCAAATAGTAAAAAAAAATGGATGTTGACTCGGCAGTCTGTATAGTCTATACGGATGCTGACGTGGCTTGACCGTACATGTTGAAGTGGCGACCGTACGATGATGTGGCAAAGGTTATGTGGCAGTTTGATTGGCTGGTAGTTGGTCGAATCGTGTTGTGACACGTGGCATCATTTTTGGCGAATGGTAAGATGCCACGTGGCCCAGTCATGGGCTGCCACGTGGAACCCCTTTATTGGCTAATGGATTTTTGGTTTGTTAATTAAAACTTTATGGAGGCCGTTGGGTTCGACCCCCGGACCTCCCAACCATACAAGCGCTTTAACAAAGTTCGACTTGCCAATGGGCCACACGTCAATTCTTGTTATGTATGTGAGTTTATATGTATTTAAATTTACATATTGTATATTGGCATCGGGGGTCGGGCCGGGGCTTAGCCTCGACCCGTGGTTGTATTACTTTTTATATGACCATGTTTTAATATATATGTGCGCGGGCGTTGGTACCCCGGAGTGGAACCCCCGGTCATGTGCTTTATTACATGTGACCATATGAAAGTGCGTGTGGGGTTTTGAAATTGCAGTTTGAATGGTTCAAACGACCCGCCATATGGCGTGACCTTATTTGCCTACAAACGGTTAGCCTTTTTATAATGCGCAAGGTCATATGGAGGACCTCACACGCCCAGGTGCTAGGCGGTTAGGGGCTGGAGGCGCCCTAACCGTCCTACGGTTTTCACCGTTGGCGTGGTTGCGCCCGGTGCCAGGTTTTTACGTCTTAAATGGCGTGTGTGCTGGGTTCAAGCACACAAGGGTGCATTTTGGCGAACCAGTTCCAACAAAGTTGAAGGAGGAAAATGGAGGAGGCCTAACTTCTTCATCTTTTGGCCGATTGAGGTGCCATAAAAGCCCAGCTAGGGGTTTTGGGACGTCCTGAATCCATTGGCACTGTTATCAAGGCCATTTGAAGACTTCTTCTGCAAGTTTTGCACCATTGAAGTTTCAGGAAGCTCCAGGGAGCTTGAAGCCCTCATTGATTGTGGACATGGTTTGGTGAGCCTATGTTTGTTTTCTGTGATTGAATAATCATTTTTGGCTAATTGATATTCTTTGAACACATTGGGATAGGTTTCAGAGGCTGTTGAGGACTTTTATAGGTTTTTGTTTCCAAAGAGAAGCTCAGGGAAGCTTATGGCCACATGTAGAAGAGGTCATGCCCGGATGAGCCATAATCCGTTTTCAGAGTTTTATTAGTCATTTTTGGGGTTTTTATGTGTTCCGATCTCAATGGTATAGTCTATTTTTCCATTGGAGTTGAGAAACAGCTTGTAAAAGAACTTTTGACAAATTAATCCAAGAGAGCCAAGTCCATTGATGGAGGCTCAAGGAGATGTAGCCCGGAGGGGGGTGAACTCCTTTATCAGCTTGTTCTTGTTGTGAGTT